>JALPQD010001080.1:0-49950 GCA_023101885.1 Typhlomys cinereus | reverse complement strand
TTTTCGAAGGGAACGACATGCATGAACAGGTTTCATGGAAACGTCGTAAAACAAGTGTGATTTCCTCCTGAACACAAAGAGTTACAATATAGAAACTCTGTGCGATACTTGTCCTAAAGAAGTGCACTTGCAACATTTAACTCTGAGTCCTCCGCACTTGGTTCTCATTTATGAAATCATGGCCTGTGTGAACATGTGAACGCACTTGCAAAATTTAACTCTGAGTCCTCTGCTCTTGGTTCTCTATTTTGTGAAATCATGCCCTGTGTGAACATGTCCCATTCCAATGTCAGGAAACAAGTACGATTTTCGCCTGAACACAAAAGTTAGAGTTTAGGAACTTCTCTAGGTTACTTATCCCTAAGAAGTGAAATGCCAATATTTGACTCTGAGTGCTCCGCACTTGGTTCACTCTTTTGGAAAATCATGGCCTGCGTGAACATGTTATGTGCGAATATCGCAAAACGAGGATGATCTCCTGAACACAAAGTGTAACACTACAGAATCTTCTATAGGATACTTATCCCTGAGAAGTGCGCATCCAACATTTGACTCTCAGTCCTCCTCACTTGGTTCACTGTTTTGGAAAATCAAGGCCTGCGTGAAAATATTCCATGACAACGTCACAAAACCAGTGTTTCATTTCCTCCCGAACTTAAACAGTTTACAAACATATGAACATCTACAGGATTCTTATCACTGAGAAGAGAAAGTGAAACATGTGAATTGGACGCGTCCTCACTTATTCACTATTTTCAAGGTCATTACAAGCCTGAACATAGTTGGCAGATTCAGTACAAAACAAACGTTGTTTTCTTTAGAATACAAAGTTTTACAGTCTAGAAACCTGTGTAGGATACTTATTCGAACAAAGTGCACATGCTGCACATGACTTCGCAAAGAAGTGCACACGCTACATATGACTGTGCGTCCTCTTCACTTGGTTAACTATTTTCGAAGGGAAGACATGCATGAACATGTTTCATGGAAACGTCGTAAAACAAGTGTGATTTCCTCCTGAACACAAATTGTTACAATATAGAAACTTCTGTACGATACTTGTCCTAAAAAAGCGCATTTGAAACATTTAACTCTGAGTCCTCCGCACTTGGTTCTCTATTTTGTGAAATCATGGCCTGTGTGAACATGTGCCATTCCAATGTCAGAAAACAAGTATGATTTTCGCCTGAACACAAAAATTACAGTTTAGGAACTTCTCTAGGATACTTATCCCTAAGAAGTGAAATGCCAACATTTGACTCTGCATCCTCCGCACTTGGTTCACTCTTTTGGAGAATCATGGCCTGCGTGAGCATGTTATGTGCGAATGTCGCAAAACGAGGATGAGCTTCTCCTGAACACAAAGCGTAAGACTACAGAATCTTCTGTAGAATACTTATCCGGGAGAAGTGCACCTCCAACATTTTACTCTCAGTCCTCCTCACATGGTTCACTCTTTTGGAAAATCAAGGCCTGTGTGAACATATTCCATGAACACGTCCCAAAACCAGTGTGAATTTCTCCGGAACATAAAAAGTTAGAACGTATGAACATCTACAGGAATCTTTTCATTGAGAAGAGAAAGTGAAACATGTGAATTGGACGCGTCCTCACTTGGTCACTATTTTCAAGCTCATTACAAGCCTGAACATAGTTGGTAGAATCAGCACAAAACAAATGTTGTTTTCTCCAGAATGCAAAGTTTTACCTTCCAGAAACCTGTTTAGGATACTCACCGAACGAAGCTCACATGTTGCACATGAGTTCCCAAAGAAGTGCACATGCTACATATGACTGTGAATGCCCTTCACTTGGTTCACTGTTTTCGAAGGGAACGACATGCATGAACATGTTTCATGGAAACGTCGTAACACAAGTGTGATTTCCTCCTGAACACAAAGAGTTGCAATATAGAAACTTCTGTATGATACTTCTCCTAAAGAAGCGCACTTGCAACATTTAACTATGAGTCCTCCGCACTTGGTTCTCTATTTTGTGAAATCATGGCCTGTGTGAACATGTGCCATTCCAATGTCAGAAAACAAGTATGATTATCGCCTGAACACAAAAATTAAAGTTTAGGAACTTCTCTAGGATACTTATGCCTAAGAAGTGAAATGCCAACATTTGACTCTGAATCCTCCGCACTTGGTTTTCTCTTTTAGAGAATCATGGCCTGTGTGAACATGTTATGTGCGAATGTCGCAAAACGAGGATGAGCTTCTCCTGAACACAAAGCGTAACACTACAGACTCTTCTGTAGAATACTTATCCCTGAGAAGGGCACCTCCAACATTTGACTCTCAGTCCTTCTCACTTGGTTCACTCTTTTGGAAAATCAAGGCCTGCGTGAACATATTCCATGAAAACGTCACAAAACCAGTGTGCATTTCTCCGGAACATAAAAAGTTACAACGTGTGAACATCTACAGGATTCTTATCACTGGGAAGGGAAAGTGAAACATGTGAATTGGACGCGTCCTCACTTGGTCACTATTTTCAAGCTCATTACAAGCCTGAACACAGGTGGTAGAATCAGCACAAAACAAATGTTGTTTTCTCAAGAATACAAAGTTTTACAGTCTAGAAACCTGTGTAGGAATCTTATTGGAACAAAGTGCACATGCTGCACATGACTTCCCAAAAAAGTGCACATGCTACATATGACTGTGAGTCCTCTTCACTTGCTTCACTGTTTTCGAGAGGAACGACATGCATGAACATGTTTCATGGAAACGTCGTAAAACAAGTGTGATTTCCTCCTGAACACAAAGAGTTACAATATAGAATCTTCTCTACGATACTTCTCCTAAAGAAGCGCACTTGCAACATTTAACTCTGAGTCCTCCGCACTTGGTTTTCTATTTTGTGAAATCATGGCCTGTGTGAACATGTGCCATTCCAATGTCAGAAAACAAGTATGATTTTCGCCTGAACACAAAAGTTACAGTTTAGGAACTTGTCTAGAATACTTATCCCTAAGAAGTGAAATGCCAACATTTGACTCTGAATCCTCCGCACTAGGTTCACTCTTTTGGAAAATCAGGGCCTGCGTGAACATGTTATGTGCGAATGCCGCTAAACATGGATGATCTTCTCCTGAACACAAAGCGTAACACTACAGAATCTTCTGTAGGATACTTATACCTGAGAAGTGCACCTCCACTATTTGACTCTCAGTCCTCCTCACTTGGTTCACTCTTTTGGAAAATCAAAGCCTGCGTGAACATATTCCATGAAAACGTCACAAAACCAGTGTGCATTTCTCCGGAACATAAAAAGTTACAACGTGTGAACATCTACAGGATTCTTATCACTGGGAAGGGAAAGTGAAACATGTGAATTGGACGTGTCCTCACTTGGTCACTATTTTCAAGCTCATTACAAGCCTGAACATAAGTTGGTACATTCAGCACAAAAGAAATGTTGTTTTCTCCAGAATACAAAGAGTTACAGGCTGGAAATCTGTGTAGGATACTTATCTGAACGAAGTGCACAAGCTGCACATGACTTCATAAAGAAGTGCACATGCTACATATGATTGTGAGTCCTCTTCACTTGGTTCACTGTTTTCGAAGGGAACGACATGCATGAACATGTTTCATGGAAACGTCGTAAAACAAGTGTGATTTCCTCCTGAACACAAAGAGTTACAATATAGAATCTTCTCTACGATACTTCTCCTAAAGAAGCGCACTTGCAACATTTAACTCTGAGTCCTCCGCACTTGGTTTTCTATTTTGTGAAATCATGGCCTGTGTGAACATGTGCCATTCCAATGTCAGAAAACAAGTATGATTTTCGCCTGAACACAAAAATTACAGTTTAGGAACTTCTCTAGGATACTTTTCCCTAAGAAGTGAAATGCCAACATTTGACTCTGAATCCTCTGCACTTGGTTCACTCTTTTGGAGAATCATGGCCTGCGTGAGCATGTTATGTGCGAATGTAGCAAAACGAGGATGATCTTCTCCTGAACACAAAGCGTAACACTACAGAATCTTCTGTAGGATACTTATCCCTGAAAGGTGCACCTCCAACATTTGACTCAGAGTTCTCCTCACTTGGTTCACTGTTTTGGAAAATCAAGGCCTGCGTGAACATATTCCATGAAAACGTCACAAAACCAGTGTGAATTTTCCGGAACATAAAAAGTTACAACGCATGAACATGTACAGGATTCTTATCACTGAGAAGAGAATGTGAAACATGTGAATTGGACGTGTCCTCACTTGGTCACTATTTTCAAGCTCATTACAAGCCTGAACATAGTTGGTAGAATCAGCACAAAACAAATGTTGTTCTCTCCAGAATACAAAGTTTTACAGTCTAGAAAACTGTGTAGGATACTTATTCGAAAAAAGTGCACATGCTGCACATGACTTCCCAAAGAAGTGCACATGCTACATATGACTGTGAGTCCTCTTCACTTGCTTCACTGTTTTCGAAGGGAACGACATGCATGAACATGTTTCATGGAAACGTCCTAAAACAAGTGTGATTTCCTCCTGAACACAAAGAGTTACAATATAGAAACTTCTGAACGATACTTCTCCTAAAGAAGTGCACTTGCAACATTTAACTCTGAGTCCTCCACACTTGGTTCTATATTTTGTGAAATCATGGCCTGTGTGAACATGTGCCATTCCAATGTCAGAAAACAAGTATGATTTTCGCCTGAACACATAAATTACAGTTTAGGAACTTCTCTAGGATACTTATCCCTTAGAAGTGAAATGCCAACATTTGACTCTGAATCCTTCGCACTTGGTTCACTCTTTTGGAGAATCATGGCCTGCGTGAGCATGTTATGTGCGAATGTCGCAAAACGAGGATGAGCTCCTCCTGAACACAAAGCGTAACACTACATAATCGACTCTAGGATACTTATCCTTGAGAAGTGCACCTTCAACATTTGACTCTGAGTCCTCCTGACTTGGTTCACTGTTTTGGAAAATCAAGGCCTGCTTGAACATATGCCACGAACACGTCACAAAACCAGTGTGAATTTCTCCGGAACATAAAAAGTTACAACGTATGAACATCTACAGGATTCTTTTCACTGAGAAGAGAACGTGAAACATGTGAATTGGACGCGTCCTCACTTGGTCACTATTTTCAAGCTCCTTACAAGCCTGAACATCGTTGGTAGATTCACTAGAAAACAAATGTTGTTTTCTCTAGAATACAAAGTTTTACAGTGTAGAAACCTGTGTAGGAACCTTATTCCAATGAATTGCACATGCTGCACATGACTTCTCAAAGAAGTGAACATGCTACATAAAACTGTGAGTCCTCTTCACTTGGTTAACTATTTTCGTAGGGAGCGACATGCATGAACATGTTTCATGGAAACGTCGTAAAGCAAGTGTAATTTCCTCCTGAACACAAAGAATTACATTATAGAAACTTCTGTACGATACTTCTCCAAAAGAAGCTCAGTTGCAACATTTAATTCTGAGTTCTCCGCATTTGGTTCTCTATTTTGTGAACTCATGGCCTGTGTGAACATGTGCCATTCCAATGTCAGAAAACAAGTATGATTTTCGCCTGAACACAAAAGTTACAGTTTAGGAACTTGTATAGAATACTTATCTCTAAGAATTGAAATGCCAACATTTGACTCTGAATCCTCCGCACTATGTTCACTCTTTTGGAAAATCAGGGCCTGCGTGAACATGTTATGTGCGAATGTCGCTAAACGAGGATGATCTTCTCCTGAACACAAAGCGTAGCACTACAGAATCTTCTGTAGGATACTTATACCTGAGAAGTGCACCTCCACCATTTGACTCTCAGTCCTCCTCACTTGGTTCACTCTTTTGGAAAATAACGGCCTACGTGAACATATTCCACGAAAAGGTCACAAAACCAGTGTGAATTTCTCCGGAACATAAAAAGTTACAACGTATGAACATCTACAGGATTCTTATCCCTGAGAAGAGAAAGTGAAACATGTGAATTGGACGCGTCCTCACTTGGTCACTATTTTCAAGCTCATTACAAGCCTGAACATAGTTGGTAGATTCAGTACAAAACAAATGTTGTTTTCTCTAGAATACAAAGTTTTACAGTCTAGAAACCTGTGTAGGAATCTTATTCGAACGAAGTGCACATGCTGCACATGACTTCCCAAAGAAGTGCACATGCTACATATGACGGTGAGTCCTCTTCACTTGGTTAACTATTTTCGAAGGGAACGACATGCATGAACATGTTTCATGTAAACGTCGTAAAGCAAGTGTAATTTCCTCCTGAACAGAAAGAATTACATTATAGAAACTTCTGTACGATACTTCTCCTAAAGAAGCGCACTTGCAACATTTAACTCTGAGTCCTCCGCACTTGGTTTTCTATTTTGTGAAATCATGGCCTGTGTGAACATGTGCCATTCCAATGTCAGAAAACAAGTATGATTTTCGCCTGAACACAAAAGTTACAGTTTAGGAACTTGTATAGAATACTTATCTCTAAGAATTGAAATGCCAACATTTGACTCTGAATCCTCCGCACTATGTTCACTCTTTTGGAAAATCAGGGCCTGCGTGAACATGTTATGTGCGAATGTCGCTAAACGAGGATGATCTTCTCCTGAACACAAAGCGTAGCACTACAGAATCTTCTGTAGGATACTTATACCTGAGAAGTGCACCTCCACCATTTGACTCTCAGTCCTCCTCACTTGGTTCACTCTTTTGGAAAATCAAGGCCTGCGTGAACATATTTCACGAAAAGGTCACAAAACCAGTGTGAGTTTCTCCGGAACATAAAAAGTTACAACGTATGAACATCTACAGGATTCTTATCACTGAGAAGAGAAAGTGAAACATGTGAATTGGACGCGTCCTCACTTGGTCACTATTTTCAAGCTCATTACAAGCCTGAACATAGTTGGTAGAATCAGCACAAAACAAATGTTGTTTTCTCCAGAATACAAAGTTTTACAGTCCAGAAACCTGTGTAGGATACTTATCCGAACGAAGCTCACATGCTGCACATGACTTCCCAAAGAAGTGCACATGCTACATATGACTGTGAGTCCTCTTCACTTGGTTCACTGTTTTCAAAGGGAACGACATGCATGAACATGTTTCATGGAAACGTCGTAAAACAAGTGTGATTTCCTCCTGAACACAAAGAGTTACAATATAGAAACTTCTGTACGATACTTCTCCTAAAGAAGCGCACTTGCCACATTTAACTATGAGTCCTCCGCACTTGGTTCTCTATTTTGTGAAATCATGGCCTGTGTGAACATATGCCATTCCAATGTCAGAAAACAAGTATGATTTTTGCCTGAACACAAAAGTTACAGTTTAGGAACTTCTCTAGGTTACTTATCCCTAAGAAGTGAAATGCCAACATTTGACTCTGAATCCTCCGCAATTGGTTCACTCTTTTAGAGAATCAGGGCCTGCGTGAACATGTTATCTGCGAATGTCGCAAAACGAGGATGATCTTCTCCTGAACACAAAGCGTAACACTACAGAATCTTCTGTAGGATATTTATCCCAGAGTAGGACACCTCCAACATTTGACTCTCAGTCCTCCTCACTTGGTTCACTGTTTTGGAAAATCAAGGCCTGCGTGAACATATTCCACGAAAAGGTCACAAAACCAGTGTGAATTTCTCCGGAACATAAAAAGTTACAACGTATGAACATCTACAGGATTCTTATCCCTGAGAAGAGAAAGTGAAACATGTGAATTGGACGCGTCCTCACTTGGTCACTATTTTCAAGCTCATTACAAGCCTGAAGAGAAGTTGGTACATTCAGCACAAAACAAATGTTTTTTTTCCAGAATACAAAGTTTTACACTGTAGAAACCTGTGTAGGATACTTATCTGAACGAAGTGCACATGCTGTACATGACTTCCCAAAGAAGTGCACATCCTACATATGATTGTGAGTCCTCTTCACTTGGTTCACTGTTTTTGAAGGGAACGACATGCATGAACATGTTTCATGGAAACGTCGTAAAACACGTGTGATTTCCTCCTGAACACAAAGAGTTACAATATAGAACCTTCTGAACGATACTTCTCCTAAAGAAGCGCACTTGCAACATTTAACTCTGAGTCCTCCGCACTTGGTTCTCTATTTTGTGAAATCATGGCCTGTGTGAACAACTGCCATTCCAATGTCAGAAAACAAGTATGATTTAGACTGAACACAAAAGTTACAGTTTAGGAACTTCTCTAGGATACTTATCCCTAAGAAGTGTAATGCCAACATTTGACTCTGAATCCTCCGCACTCAGTTCACTCTTTTGGAAAATCATGGCCTGCGTGAACATGTTATGTGCTAATGTCGCAAAACGAGGATGATCTTCTCTTGACCACAAAACGTAACACTACAGAATCTTCTGTAGGATACTTATCCCTGAGAAGTGCACCTCCAACATTTGACTCTCAGTCTTCCTCACTTGGTTCACTGTTTTGGAAAATCAAGGCCTGCGTGAACTAATTCCACGAAAACGTCACAAAACCAGAGTGAATTTCTCCGGAACATAAGAAGTTACAACGTATGAACATCTACAGGATTCTTATCACTGAGAATAGAAAGTGAAACATGTGAATTGGACACGTCCCGCACTTGGTCACTATTTTCAAGCTCATTACAAGCCTGAACATAGTAGGTAGAATCAGCACAAAACAAATGTTGTTTACTCCAGAATACAAAGTTTTACAGTCTAGAAACCTGTGTAGGATACTTATGCGAAAGAAGTTCACATGCTGTACATGACTTCCCAAAGAAGTGCATATGCTACATATGACTGTGAGTCCTCTTCACTTGGTTTACTGTTTTCGAAAGGAATGACATGCATGAACATGTTTCATGGAAACGTCATAAAACAAGTGTGATTTCCTCCTGAACACAAAGAGTTCTAAAACTTCTGTATGATACTTTTCCTAAAGAAGCGCACTTGCAGCAATTAACTCTGAGTCCACCACACTTGGTTCTCTATTTGGTGTAATCATGGCCTGTGTGAACATGTGCCATTCCAATGTCAGAAAAAAAGTATGATTTTTGCCTGAAGACAAAAGTTACAGTCTAGGAACTTCTCTAGGATACTTATCCCTAAGAAGTGAAATGCCAACATTTGACTCTGAATCCTCCGCACTTGGTTCACTCTTTTGGAAAATCATGGCCTGGGTGAACATGTTATGTGCGAATGTCGCAAAACGAGGATGATCTTCTCCTGAACACAAAGCGTAACACGACAGAATCTTCTATAGGATACTTATCCCTGAGAAGTGCACCTCAAACATTTGACTCACAGTCCTCCTCACTTGGTTCAATCTTTTGGAAAATCAAGGCCTGCGTGAATATATTCCATGAAAACGTCAGAAAACCAGTGTGAATATCTCCGGAACATAAAAATTTACAAAGTATGAGCATCTACAGGATTCTTATCACTGAGAATAGAAAGTGAAACATGTGAATTGGACGCGTCCTCACTTGTTCACTATTTTCAAGCTCATTACAAGCCTGAACATAGTAGGTGGAATCAGCGAAACATGTGAATTGGACGCGTCCTCACTTGTTCACTATTTTCAAGCTCATTACAAGCCTGAACATAGTTGGTGGAATCAGCACAAAACCAATGTTGTTTTCTCCAGAATACAAAGTTTTACAGTCTGCAAACCTGTGTAGGATTCTTATCCGAACGAAGTGCACATGCTGCACATGACTTCCCAAAGAAGCGCACATGCTACATATGACTGTGAGTCCTGTTCCCTTGGTTCATTGTTTTCGAAGTGAAGGGCATGCTTGAACATGTTTCATGGAAACGTCTTAAAACAAGTGTGATTTCCTCCTGAACACAAAGAGTTACAATATAGAAACTTCCGTACGATACTTCTCCTAAGGAAGTGCACTTGCAACATTTAACTCTGAGTCCTCCACACTTGGTTGTCTATTCTGTGAAATCATGGCCTGTGTGAACATGTGCCATTCCAATGTCTGAAAGCAAGTACGATTTTTGCCTGAATTCAAAAGTTTCAGTTTAGGAACTTCCCTAGGATACTTATCCCTAAGAAGTGACATGCCAACATTTGACTCTGAATCCTCCGCACTTGGTTCACTCTTTTGTAAAATCAGGGCCTGCATGAATATGTTATTTGCGAATGTCGCGAAAGGAGGATGATCTTCTCCTGAACACAAAGCGTAACACTACAGAATCTTCTGTAGGATACTTATCCCTGAGAAGTGCACCTCCAACATTTGACTCTCACTCCTCCTCACTTGGTTCACTCTTTTGGAAAATCATGGCCATTGTGACCATGTTATGTGCGAATGTCGCAAAATGGGGATGATCGTCTCTTGACCACACAGCGTAACATTACAAAATCTTCTATAGGAAACTTATCCCTGAGAAGTGCACCTCTAACATTTGACTCTCAGTCCTCCTCACTTGGTTCACTCTTTTGGAAAATCAAGGCCTGCGTGAACATATTCCACGAAAACGTCACAAAACCAGTGTGAGTTTCTCCGGAACATAAAAAGTTACAACGTATGCACATCTACAGGATTCTTATCACTGAGAAGAGAAAGTGAAACATGTGAATTGGATGCGTCCTCACTTGGTCACTATTTTCAAGCTTATTACAAGCCTGAACATAGTTGTTAGAATCAGCACAAAACAAATGTTGTTTTCTCCAGAATACAAAGTGTTACAACCTTGAAACCTGTGTAGGATACTTATCTGAACGAAGTGCACATGCTGCACATGACTTGCCAAAGAATTGCACATGCTACATATGACTGTGAGTCCTCTTCCCTTGGTTCACTGTTTTCGAAGGGAACGACATGCATGAACATGTTTCATGGAAACGTCGTAAAACAAGTGTGATTTCCTCCTGAACACATAGAGTTACAATATAGAAACTTCTGTACGATACTTCTCCTAATGAAGCGCAGTTGCAACATTTAACTGTGAGTCCTCTGCACTTGGTTCTCTATTTTGTGAAATCATGGCCTGTGTGAACATGTGCCATTCCAATGTCAGAAAGTAAGTATGATTTTTGCCTGAACACAAAAGTTACAGTTTAGGAACTTCTCTAGGATACTAATCCCTAGGAAGTGATGTGCCAACATTTGACTCTGAATCCTCCGTACTTGGTTCACTCTTTTGTAAAATTTGGGCCTGCGTGAACATGTTATTTGCGAATGTCGTAAAACGAGGATGATCTTCTCCTGAAGACAAAGCAAAACACTACAGAATCTTTTGTAGGATACTTAACCCTGAGAAGTGCACCTCCAACATTTGACTCTCAGTCCTCCTCACTTGGTTCGCTGTTTTGGAAAATCAAGGCCTGCATGAACATACTCCACGAAAAGGTCACAAAACCTTGTGAATTTCTCCGGAACATAAAAAGTTACAACGTGTGAACATCTACAGGATTCTTATCACTGAGAAGAGAAAGTGAAACATGTGAATTGGACGCGCCCTCACTTGGTCACTATTTTCAAGATCATTACAAGGATGAACATAGTTGGTAGAATCAGCACAAAACAAATGTTGTTTTCTCCAGAATACAAAGTGTTACAGTCTAGAAACCTGTGTAGGATACTTATCCGAACGAAGTGCACATGCTGCACATGACTTTCCAAAGAAGTGCACATGCTACATATAACTGTGAGTCCTCTTCACTTGGTTCACTATTTTCGACATTTAACTCTGCGTCCTCCGCACTTGGTTCTCTATTTTGTGAAATCAAGGCCTGTTGAACAAGTGCCATTCCAATGTCAGAAAACAGGTATGATTTTCGCCTGAACACAAAAGTTACAGTTTAGGAACTTCTCTAGGATAATTATCCCTAAGAAGTGAAATGCCAACATTTGACTCTGAATCCTCTGCTCCGTTCACTCTTTTGGAAAATCATGGCCTGCGTGAACATGTTATGTGAGAATGTTGCAAAACAAGGATGATCTTCCCTTGAACACAAAGGAGAACACTACAGAATCTTCTGTAGGATACTTATCCCTGAGAAGTGCACCTCCAACATTTGACCCTCAGTCCTCCTCACTTGGTTCACTGTTTTGGAAAATCAAGGCCTGCGTGAACATATTCCAAGAAAAAGTCACAAAACCAGTGTGAATTTCTCTGGAAAATAAAAAGTTACAACGTATGAACATCTACAGGATTCTTATCACTGAGAAGAGAAAGTGACACATGTGAATTTGACGCGTCCCGCACTTGGTCACTATTTTCAAGCTCATTACAAGCCTGAACATAGTTGGTAGAATCAGCATAAAACAAACGTTGTTTTCTCCAGAATATAAAGTGTTAAAGTCTAGAAACCTGTGTAGGATACTTATCCGAACGAAGTGCACATGCTGCACATGACTTCCCAAAGTAGTGCACATGCTACATATGACTGTGAGTCCTCTTCACTTGGTTCTCTGTTTTCGAGGGGAACGACATGCATGAACATGTTTCATGGAAACGTCGTAAAACACGTGTGATTTCCTCCTGAACACAAAGAGTTACAATATAGAACCTTCTGAACGATACTTCTCCTAAAGAAGCGCACTTGCAACATTTAACTCTGAGTCCTCTGCACTTGGTTCTCTATTTTGTGAAATCATGGCCTGTGTGAACAACTGCCATTCCAATGTCAGAAAACAAGTATGATTTAGACTGAACACAAAAGTTACAGTTTAGGAACTTCTCTAGGATACTTATCCCTAAGAAGTGAAATGCCAACATTTGACTCTGAATCCTCCGCACTCGGTTCACTCTTTTGGAAAATCATGGCCTGCGTGAACATGTTATGTGCTAATGTCGCAAAACGAGGATGATCTTCTCTTGACCACAAAACGTAACACTACAGAATCTTCTGTAGGATACTTATCCCTGAGAAGTGCACCTCCAACATTTGACTCTCAGTGCTCCTCACTTTCGTCACAGTTTTGGAAAATCAAGGCCTGCGTGAACATATTCCACGAAAACGTCACAAAACCAGTGTGAGTTTCTCCGGAACATAAAAAGTTACAACGTATGAACATCTACAGGATTCTTATCACTGAGAAGAGAAAGTGAAACATGTCAATTTGACGCATCCTCACTTGGTCACTCAAGCTCATTACAAGCCTGAACATAGTTGATAGAATCAGCACAAAACAAATGTTGTTTTCTCCAGAATACAAAGTGTTACAACCTTGAAACCTGTGGAGGATACTTATCCGAATGAAGTGCACATGCTGCACATGACTTGCCAAAGAATTGCACATGCTACATATGACTGTGAGTCCTTTCCCTTGGTTCACTGTTTTTGAAGGGAACGACATGCATGAACATGTTTCATGGAAACATCGTAAAACAAGTGTCATTTCCTCCTGAACACAAAGAATTACAATATAGAAACTTCTGTACGATACTTCTCCTAAAGAAGCGCACTTGCAACATTTAACTGTGAGTCCTCTGCACTTGGTTCTCTATTTTGTGAAATCATGGCCTGTGTGAACATGTGCCATTCCAATGTCAGAAAGTAAGTATGATTTTTGCCTGAACACAAAAGTTTCAGTTTAGGAACTTCTCTGGGATACTTATCCCTAGGAAGTTATGTGCCAACATTTGACTCTGAATCCTCCGCACTTGGTTCACTCTTTTATAAAATCATGGCCAGCGTGAACATGTTATTTGCGAATGTCGCGAAACGAGGATGATCTTCTCCTGAAGACAAAGCATAACACTACAGAATCTTTTGTAGGATACTTATCCCCGAGAAGTGCACCTCCAACATTTGACTCTCATTCCTCCTCAATTGGTTCACTGTTTTGGAAAATCAAGGCCTGCATGAACATACTACACGAAAAGGTCACAAAACCAGTGTGAATTTCTCCGGAACATAAAAAGTTACAACGTGTGAACATCTACAGGATTCTTATCACTGAGAAGAGAAAGTGAAACATGTCAATTGGACGCGACCTCACTTGGTCACTATTTTGAAGCTCATTACAAGGATGAACATAGATGGTAGAATCAGCACAAAACAAATGTTGTTTTCTCCAGAATACAAAGTGTTACAGTGTAGAAACCTGTGTAGGATAATTATCCCAATGAAGTGCACATGCTGCACATGACTTCCCATGAAGGCCTGCATGAACATATTCCATGAAAACGTCACAAAAACAGTATGAATTTCTCTGGAAGATAAAAAGTTACAACGTATGAACATCTACAGGAATCTTATCACTGAGAAGAGAAAGTGAAACATGAGAATTGGACGCGTCCTCACTTGGTCACTATTTTCAAGCTCATTACAAGCCTGAACACAGTTGGTAGAATCAGCACAAAACAAATGTTGTTTTCTCCAGAATATAAAGTGTTACAGTCTAGAAACCTGTGTAGGATACTTATCCGAACGAAGTGCACATGCTGCACATGACTTTCCAAAGAAGTGCACATGCTACATATGACTGTGAGTCCTCTTCACTTGGTTCATTATTTTCGAAGGGAACGACATGCATGCACAGGTTTCATGGAAACGTCGTAAAACAAGTGTCATTTCCTCCTGAAAACAAAGATTTACAATATAGAAACTTCTGTACGATACTTCTCCTAAAGAAGCCCACTTGCAACATTTAACTCTGAGTCCTCTGCACTTGGTTCTCTATTTTGTGAAATCATGGCCCGTGTGAACATGTGCCATTCCAATGTCAGAAAACAAGTATGATTTTCGCCTGAACACAAAAATTACAGTTTAGGAACTTGTCTAGGATACTTATCCCTTAGAAGTGAAATGATAACATTTGACTCTGAATCCTCCGCACTTGGTTCACTGTTTTGGAAAATCATGGCCTGCGTGAACATGTTATGTGCGAATGTCGCAAAATGAGGATGATCTTCTCCTGAACACAAAGCGTAACACTACAGAATCATCTGTAGGATACTTATCCCTGGGAATTGCACCTCCAACATTTGTCTCAGAGTCCTACTCACTTGGTTCACTCTTTTGGAAAATCAAGGCCTGCGTGAACATATTCCATGAAAACGTCACAAAACCAGTGTGAATTTCTCCGGAACATAAAAAGTTACAACGTATGAACATCTACAGGATTCTTATCACTGATAAGAGAAAGTAAAGCATGTGAATTGGACGCGTCCTCGCTTGGTCACTATTTTCAAGCTCATTACAAGCCTGAACATAGTTGGTAGAATCAGCACAAAACAAATGTTGTTTTCGCCAGAATGCAAAGTTTTACAGTCTAGAAACCTGTGTAGGATACTTATCTGAATGAAGTGCACATGCTGCACATGACTTCCCAAAGAAGTGCACATGCTACATATGACTGTGAGTCCTCTTCACTTGGTTCACTGTTTTCAAAGTGAATGACAGGCATGAACATGTTTCATGGAAACGTCGTAAAACAAGTGTGATTTCCTCCTGAACAGAAAGAGTTACAAAATTGAAACTTCTGTATGATACTTGTCCTAAAGAAAGGCACTTGCAACATATAACCCTGAGTCTTCCGCACTTGTTTCTCTATTTTGTGAAATCATGGCCTGTGTGAACATGGGCCATTCCAATGTCAGAAAACAAGTTTGATTTTCGCCTGAACACAAAAGTTATAGTTTAGGAACTTCTCTAGGATACTTATCCCTAAGAAGTGAAATGCCAACATTTGACTCTGAATCCTCCGCACCTGGTTCACTGTTTTGGAAAATCAGGGCCTGCGTGAACATCTTATGTGCGAATGTCGCAAAACGAGGATGATCTAGTTTTGAACACAAAGCGTAACATTACACAATCTTCTGTAGGATACTTATCCCTGAGAAGTGCACCTCGAACATTTGACTCTCAGTCCTCCTCACTTGGTTCACTGTTTTGGTTCACTGTTTTGGAAAATCACGGCCTGCTTGAACATATTCCATGAAAACGTCACAAAACCAGTGTGAATTTCTCCGGAACATAAAAAGTTACAACGTATGAACATCTACAGGATTCTTATCACTGAGAAGAGAAAGTGAAACATGTGAATTGGACAGATCCTCACTTGGTCAATATTTTCAAGCTCATTACAAGCCTGAACATACTTGGTAGAATCAGCACAAAACAAATGTGGTTTTCTCCAGAATGCAAAGATTTATAGTCTAGAAAGATTTACAGTCTAGAAACCTGTGTAGGATACTTATCCGAACGAAATGCACATGCGGCACATGACTTCCCAAAGGAGTGTCCATGCTACATATGACTGTGAGTCCTCTTCACTTGGTTCACTGTTTTCGAAGGGAACGACATGCATGAACATGTTTCATGGAAACGTCGTAAAACAAGTGTGATTTCCTCCGGAACACAAAGAGTTAAAATATAGAAACTTCTGTACGATACTTCTCCTAAAAATGCGCACTTGCAACATTTAACTCTGAGTCTTCCGCACGTGGTTCTCTATTTTGTGAAATCATGGCCTGTGTGAACATGTACCATTCCAATGTCAGAAAAAAAGTACGATTTTCGCCTAAACACAAAAGTTACAGTTTAGGAACCTCTCTAGGATACTTATCCCTAAGAAGTGAAATGCCAACATTTGACTCTGAACCTCCGCACGTGGTTCACTCTTTTGGAAAATCAGGGCCTGCGTGAACATCTTATGTGCGAATGTCGCAAAACGAGGATGATCTTCTCCTGAACACAAAGCGTAACACTACAGAAATATCTGTAGGATACTTATCCCTGAGAAGTGCACCTCCAACATTTGACTCTCAGTCCTCCTCACGTGGTTCACTGTTTTGGAAAATCAAGGCCTGCGTGAACATATTCCATGAAAATGTCACAAAACCAGTGTGCATTTTTCCGGAACATAATAAGTTACAACGTATGAACATCTACAGGATTCTTATCACTGCGAAGAGAAAGTGAAACATGTGAATTGGACGCGTCCTCACTTGGTCACTATTTTCAACCTCATTGCAAGCCTGAACATAGTTGGTAGAATCAGCACAAAACAAATGTTGTTTTCTCCAGAATACAAAGTTTTACAGTCTTATAACCTGTAGGATACTTATCCGAAAGAAGTGCACATGCTGCACATGACTTCCCAAAGAAGTGCACATGCTACATATGACTGTGAGTCCTCTTCACTTGGTTCACTGTTTTCGAAGGGAACGACATGAACGAACATGTTGCATGGAAATGTCGTAAAACAAGTGTGATTTCCTCCTGAACACAAAGAGTTACAATATAGAAACTTCTGCACGATACTTCTCCTAAAGAAGCGCACTTGCAACATTTAACTCTGAGTCCTCCGCACTTGGTTCTCTATTTTGTGAAATCATGGCCTGTGTGAACATGTGCCATTCCAATGTCAGAAAACAAGTATGATTTAGACTGAACACAAAAGTTACAGTTTAGGAACTTCTCTAGGATACTTATCCCTAAGAAGTGAAATGCCAACATTTGACTCTGAATTCTCAGCACTTGGTTCACTCTTTTGGAATATCAGGGCCTGCGAGAACATGTTATGTGCCAATGTCGAAAAACGAGGAAGATCTCCTCCTGAACACAAAGCGTAACACTACAGAATCTTCTCTAGGATACTTATCCCTGAGAAGTGCACCTCCACCTTTTTGACTCTCAGTCCTCCTCACTTGGTTCACTGTTTTGGAAAATCAAGGCCTGCGTGAACCTATCCCACGAAAACGTCACAAAACCAGTGTGAATTTCTCCGGAACATAAAATGTTACAACGTATGCACATCTACAGGATTCTTATCACTGAGAAGAGAAAGTGAAACATGTGAACTGGACGTGTCCTCACTTGGTCACTATTATCAAGCTCATTACAAGCCTGAACATAAGTTGGTAGAATCAGCACAAAACAAATGTAGTTTTCTCCAGAATACAATGTTTTACAGTCTAGAAACCTGTGTAGGGTACTTATCCGAAAGAAGTGCACATGCTGCACATGACTTCCCAAAGAAGTGCACATGCTAATTATGACTGTGAGTCCTCTTCCCTTGGTTCACTGTTTTCGAAGGGAACGACATGCATGAACATATTTCATGGAAACGTGGTAAAACAAGTGTGATTTCCTCCTGAACACAAAGATTTACAATATAGAAACTTCTGTACGATACTTCTCCTAAAGAAACGCACTTGCAACATTTAACTCTGAGTTCTCCGCACTTGGTTCTCTATTTTGTGAAATCATGGCCTGTGTGAACATGTGCCATTCCAATGTCAGAAAACAAGTATGATTTAGACTGAACACAAAAGTTACAGTTTAGGAACTTCTCTAGGATACTTATCCCTAAGAAGTGACATGCCAACATTTGACTCTGAATTGTCAGCACTTGGTTCACTCTTTTGGAATATCAGGGCCTGCGAGAACATGTGATGTGCCAATGTCGCAAAACAAGGATGAGCTTCTCCTGAACACAAAGCGTAACACTACAGAATCTTCTGTAGGATACTTATCCCTGAGAAGTGCACCTCCAACATTTGACTCTCAGTCCTCCTCACTTGGTTCACTCTTTTGGAAAATCAAGGCCTGCGTGAACATATTCCACGAAAACGTCACAATAACAGTGTGAATTTCTCTGGAACATAAAAAGTTAAAACGTATGCACATCTACAGGATTCTTATCACTGAGAAGAGAAAGTGAAACATGTTAATTGGATGCGCCCCGCACTTGGTCACTATTTTCAAGCTCATTACAAGCCTGAACATACTTGGTAGAATCAGCACAAAACAATTGTTGTTTTCTCCAGAATGCAAAGATTTACAGTCTAGAAACCTGTGTAGGATACTGATCCGAACGAAGTGCACCTGCTGCACATGACTTCCCAAAGAAGTGCACATGTTACATATAACTGTGAGTCCTCTTCACTTGGTTCACTGTTTTCGAAGGGAACCACATGCATGAACATGTTTCATGGAAACGTCGTAAAACAAGTGTGATTTCCTCCTGAACACAAAGATTTACAATATAGAAACTTCTGTACGATACTTCTCCTAAAGAAGCGCACTTGCAACATTTAACTCTGAGTCCTCCGCACTTTGTTCTCTATTTTGTGAAATCATGGCCTCGGTGAACATGTGCCATTCCAATGTCAGAAAACAAGTATGATTTTTGCCTGAACACAAAAGTTACAGTTTATGAACTTCTCTAGGATACTTATCCCTAAGAAGTGAAATGCCAACATTTGACTCTGAATCCTCAGCAGTTGGTTTACTCTTTTGGAACATCATGGCCTGCGTGAACATGTTATGTTCTAATGTCGCAAAATGAGGATGATCTTCTCCTGAACACAAAGCGTAACACTACAGAATCTTCTGTAGGATATTTATCCCTGAGAAGTGCACCTTCAACATTTGACTCTCAGTCCTCCTCACTTGGTTCACTGCTTTGGAAAATCAAGGCCTGCGTGAACCTATTCCACGAAAACGTCACAAAACCAGTGTGAATTTCTCCGGAACATAAAATGTTACAACGTATGCACATCTACAGGATTCTTATCACTGAGAAAAGAAAGTGAAACATGTGAACTGGATGCGTCCTCACTTGGTCACTATTTTCAAGCTCATTACAAGCCTGAACATAGTTGGTAGGATCAGCACAAAACAAATGTAGTTTTCTCCAGAATACAATGTTTTACAGTCTAGAAACCTGTGTAGGGTACTTATCCGAAGGAAGTGCACATGCTGCACATGACTTCCCAAAGAAGTGCACATGCTACATATGACTGTGAGTCCTCTTCCCTTGGTTCACTGTTTTCGAAGGGAACGACATGCATGAACATGTTTCATGGAAACGTCGTAAAACAAGTGTGATTTCCCCCGGAACACAAAGAGTTACAATATAGAAACTTCTGTATGATACTTCTCCTAAGGAAGCGCACTTGCAACATTTAACTCTGAGTCCTCCGTACTATGGTTCTCTATTTTGTGAAATCATGGCCTGTGTGAACATGTGCCATTCCAACGTCAGAAAACAAGTATGATTTAGACTGAACACAAAAGTTACAGTTTAAGAACTTCTCTAGGATACTTATCCCTAAGAAGTGAAATGCCAACATTTGAATCTGAATCTTCCGCACTCGGTTCACTCTTTTGGAAAATCAGGGCCTGCGTGACCATGTTATGTGCGAAAGGCGCAAAACGGGGATGACCTTCTCCTGAACACAAAGCGTAACACTACAGAATATTCTGTAGGATACTTATCCCTGAGAAGTGCACCTCCAACATTTGACTCTCAGTCCTCCCCACTTGGTTCACAGTTTTGGAAAATCAAGGCCGGCGTGATCAAATTCCATGAAAACGTCAAAAAACAAGTGTGAGTTTTTCCGGAACATAAAAAGTTACAACGTATGAACATCTACAGGATTCTTATCACTGAGAAGAGAAAGTGAAACATGTGAATTGGACGCGTCCTCACTTGGTCACTATTTACAAACTCATTACAAGGCTGAACATAGTTGGTAGAATCAGCACAAAACAAATGTTGTTTTCTCCAGAATACAAAGTGTTACAGCTTTGAAACCTGTGTAGGATACTTATCCGAACGAAGTGCACATGCAGCACATGACTTGCCAAAGTGGTGCACATGCTACAAATGACTGTGAGTCCTCTTCCCTTGGTTCATTGTTTTCGGAGGGAACGACATGCATGAACATGTTTCATGGAAACGTCGTAAAACAAGTGTCATTTTCTCCTGAACACAAAGAGTTACAATATAGAAACTTCTGTACGATACTTCTCCTAAAGAAGCGCACTTGCAACATTTAACTCTGAGTCCTCCGCACTTGTTTCTCTATTTTGTGAAATCATGGCCTGTGTGAACATGTGCCATTCCAATGTCAGAAAACAAGTATGATTTTCGCCTGAAGAAAAAAGTTACAGTTTAGGAACTTCTCTAGGATACTTATCCCTAAGAAGTGAAATGCCAACATTTGACTCTGAATCCTCCGCACTCGGTTCACTCTTTTGGAAAATCATGACCTGCGTGAACATGTTATGTGCGAATGTCGCAAAACGAGGATGATCCTCTCCTGAACACAAAGCGTAACACTACAGAATCCTCTGTAGGATACTTATCCCTGAGAAGTGCACCTCCAACATTTGACTCTCAGTCCTCCTCACTTGGTTCTCTCTTTTGGAACATCAAGGCCTGCGTGAACATATTCCACGAAAACGTCACAAAACCAGTGTGAATTTCTCCGGAACATAAAAAGTTACAACGTATGAACATCTACAGGATTCTTATCACTGAGAAGAGAAAGTGAAACATGTGAATTGGACGCATCCTCACTTGGTCACTATTTTCAAGCTCATTACAAGCCTGAACATAGTTCGTAGAATCAGCACAAAACAAATGTTGTTTTCTCCAGAATACAAAGTTTTACAGTCCAGAAACCTGTGGAGGATACTTATCCGAACGAAGCTCACAAGCTGCACATGACTTCCCAAGGAAGTGCACATGCTACATATGACTGTGAGTCCTCTTCATTTGGTTCACTGTTTTCGAAGGGAACGACATGCATGAACATGTTTCATGGAAACGTCGTAAAACAAGTGTGATTTCCTCCTGAACACAAAGAGTTACAATATAGAAACTTCAATACGATACTTCTCCTAAAGATGCGCACTTGCAACATTTAACTCTGAGTCTTCCGCACGTGGTTCTCCATTTTGTGAAATCATGGCCTGTGTGAACATGTGCCATTCCAATGTCAGAAAACAAGTACGATTTTCGCCTGAACACAAAAGTTACAGTTTAGGAACTTGTCTAGAATACTTATCCCTAAGAAGTGAAATGCCAACATTTGACTCTGGACCTCTGCACTTGGTTCACTCTTTTGGAAAATCAGGGCCTGCGTGAACATCTTATGTGCGAATGTCGCAAAACGAAGATGATCTTCTCCTGAACACAAAGCATAACACTACAGAATCTTCTGTAGGATACTTATCCCTGAGAAGTGCACCTCCAACATTTGACACTCAGTCCTCCTCACTTGGTTCACTGTTTTGGAAAATCAAGGCCTGCGTGAACATATTCCATGAAAATGTCTCAAAACCAGTGTGCATTTCTCCGGAATATAATAAGTTACAACGTATGAACATCTACAGGATTCTTATCATTGCGAAGAGAAAGTGAAACATTTGAATTGGACGCGTCCTCACTTGGTCAATATTTTCAAGCTCATTACAAGCCTGAACATAGTTGGTAGAATCAGCACAAAACAAATGTTGTTTTCTCCAGAATACAAAGTAAAATTTTACAGTCTTATAACCTATAGGATACTTATCCGAAAGAAGTGCACATGCTGCACATGACTTCCCAAAGAAGTGCACATGCTACATATGACTGTGAATACTGTTCACTTGGTTCACTGTTTTCGAAGGGAACGACATGCATTAACATGTTTCATGGAAACGTCGGAAAGCAAGTGTGATTCCCTCCTGAACTCAAAGAGTTACAATATAGAAACTTATGTACGATACTTCTCCTAAAGAAGCGCACTTGCAACATTTAACTCTGAGTCCTCCGCACTTGGTTCTCTATTTTGTGAAATCATGGCCTGTGTGAACATGTGCCATTCCATTGTCAGAAAACAAGTATGATTTTTGCCTGAACACAAAAGTTACAGTTTGGGCACTGTATGTGCCCAGCAGAATGGAGTGAAGGGAATTGCAGGAGCAGCAATACTGCAAAAGAAAATCCACAAACCACAATCCAGATCTCAGAGACTCTGTATCAATCACATAGAACTAGGCCAGCCTAATCTCTCCCCATCCTGGAGCTCAGGGACATTTGCGGAAGAGGGGGCGGTAAGATTGTAAGAGCAAAAGGATGGGAGGAGCAACGATTTGCAAGATTCTCAACAATAGTTGGGGCCAAAGCAATCATAATGGGACTTTGCATGCCCTGCCCAATGTCCAGCGCACTGTGGCCCTCATACAGTCTAGCATCTGTTAAGGGCACTGAGACCCCTCGAGGCAAGGGATTGACAGCCATAGTAGTGATCTTAAGCTTAAGGGAAACAAGAGAAAGGGCTTATGGAAATGCCACTGGGTCCTTATATGTCATCGGAGAGGAGGACCCAGTGGTTAGTTAGGCGTACACAATAAAGGACTCTGTGGGAATTGGGGGGGAGGCACTGGGGGAACAGGAGGGAGAGGAGAGGGTTCGGGTGGAGGAAGGGGGAGGGAGAGAACTGGTAAAAAATTTTAAAATGTATAATTAAATTTTAATAAAAAAAAAACACCAAAAGTTACAGTTTAGGAACGTCTCTAGGATACTTATCCCTAAGAAGTGAAATGCCAACATTTGACTCTGAATCCTCCGCACTTGGTTCACTCTTTTGGAAAATCAGGGCCTGCGTGAACATGTTATGTGCGAATGTCGCAAAACGAGGATGATCTTCTCCTGAACACAAAGCGTAACACTACAGAATATTCTGTAGGATACTTATCCCTGAGAAGTGCACCTCCAACTTTTGACTCTAAGTCCTCCTCACTTGGTTCACTCTTTTGGAAAATCAAGGCCTGCGTGAACATATTCCCTGAAAACGTCACAAAACCAGTGTGAATTTCTCCGGAACATAAAAGTTATAATGTATGAACATCTACAGGATTGTTATCACTGAGAAAGAAAGTGAAACATGTGAATTGGACACGTCCTCACCTGGTCACTATTTTCAAGCTCATTACAAGCCTGAACATAGTTGGTAGAATCAGCTCAAAACAAATGTTGTTTTCTCCAGAATACAAAGTTTTACAGTCTAGAAACCTGTGTACGATACTTATCCGAAAGAAGTGCACATGCTGCACATGACTTGCCAAAGAAGCGCACATGCTACATATGACTGTGAGTCCTCTTCCCTTGGTTCACTGTTTTCGAAGGGAACGACATGCATGAACATGTTTCATGGAAACGTCGTAAAACAAGTGTGATTTCCTTTTGAACACAAAGAGTTACAATACAGAAATTTCGGTACGATACTTCTCCTAAAGAAGCGCACTTGCAACATTTGACTCTGAGTCCTCCGCACTTGGTTCTCTATTTTGTGAAATCATGGCCTGTGTGAACAGGTGCCATTCCCATGTCAGAAAACAAGTATGATTTTCGCCTGAACACAAAAGATACAGTTTAGGAATGTCTCTAAGATACTTATCCCTAAGAAGTGAAATGCCAGCATTTGACTCTGAACCTCTGTACTTGGTTCACTCTTTTGGAAAATCAGGGCCTGCGTGAACATGTTATGTGCGAATGTCACAAAACGAGGATGATCTTCTCCTGAACACAAAGCGTAACACTACAGAATATTCTGTAGGATACTTATCCCTGAGAAGTGCACCTCCAACATTTGAATCTCAGTCCTCTTCACTTGGTTCACTCTTTTGGAAAATCAAGGCCTGCGTGAACATATTCCATGAAAACGTCACAAAACCAGTGTGAATTTCTCCGGAACATATAAAGTTACAACGTATGAACATCTACAGGATTCTTATCACTGAGAAGAGAAAGTGAAACATGTGGATTGGATGCGTCCCGCACTTGGTCACTATTTTCAAGCTCATTACAAATCTGAGCATAGTTGGTAGAATCAGCACAAAACAAATGTTGTTTTCTCCAGAATACAAAGTGTTACAGTCTGGAAACCTGTGTAGGATACTTATCCGAATGAAGTGCACATGCTGCACATGACTTCCCAAAGAAGTGCACATGCTACATATGACTGTGAGTCCTCTTCACTTGGTTCACTATTTGCAAAGGGAACGACATGCATGAACATGTTTCATGGAAACGTCGTAAAACAAGTGTGATTTCCTCCTGAACACAAAGAGTTACAATATAGAAACTTCTGTACGATACTTCACCTAAATAAGCGCACTTGCAACATTTATATCTGAGTCTTCTGCACTTGGTTCTCTATTTTGTGAAATCATGCCCTGTGTGAACATGTGCCATTCCAATGTCAGAAAACAAGTATGATTTTCGCCTGAACACAAAAGTTACAGTTTAGGAACTTCTCTAGGATACTTATCCCTAAGAAGTGAAATGCCAACATTTGACTCTGAATCTTCCGCCCTTGGTTCACTGTTTTGGAAAATCAGGGCCTGCGTGAACATCTTATGTGCGAAAGTCGCAAAAATGAGGATGATCTAGTTTTGAACACAAAGCATAACATTACACAATCTTCTGTTGGATACTTATCCCTGAGAAGTGCACCTCAAACATTTGACTCTCAGTCCTCCTCACTTGGTTCACTGTTTTGGAAAATCACGGCCTGCTTGAACATATTCCATGAAAACGTCACAAATCCAGTGAGAATTTCTCCGGAACATAAAAAGTTACAACTTATGAACATCTACAGTATTGTTATCACTGAGAAGAGAAAGTGAAGCATGTGAATTGAACGTGTCCTCACTTGGTCACTATTTTCAAGCTCATTACAAGCCTGAACATAATTGGAAGAATCAGCACAAAACAAATGTTGTTTTATCCAGAATACAAAGTTTTACAGTCTAGAAACCTGTAGGACACTTATCCGAAAGAAGTGCATAAGCTGCACATGACTTCCCAAAGAAGTGCACATGCTACATATGACTGTGAGTCCTCCTCACTTGGTTCACTGTTTTCGAAGGGAACAACATGCATGAACATATTTCATGGAAACGTCGTAAAACAAGTGTGATTTCCTGCTGAACACAAAGAGTTACAATATAGAAACTTCTATACGATACTTCTCCTAAAGAAGCGCACTTGCAACATTTATCTCTGAGTCTTCTGCACTTGGTTCTCTATTTTGTGAAATCATGCCCTGTGTGAACATGTGCCATTCCAATGTCAGAAAACAAGTATGATTTTCGCCTGAACACAAAAGTTACAGTTTAGGAACTTCTCTAGGATACTTATCCCTAAGAAGTGAAATGCCAACATTTGACTCTGAATCCTCCGCACTTGGTTCACTCTTTTGGAATATCAGGGCCTGCGTGAACATGTTATGTGCGAATGTCGCAAAACGAGGATGATCTTCTCCTGACACAAAGCGTAACACTACAGAATCTTCTGTAGGATACTTATCCCTGAGAAGTGCACCTCCAACATTTGACTCTCAGTCCTCCTCACTTGGTTCACTCTTTTGGAAAATCAAGGCCTGCGTGAACATATTCCACGAAAACGTCACAAAACCAGTGTGAATTTCTCCGGAACATAAAAAGTTACAACGTATGCACATCAACAGGATTCTTATCACTGAGAAGAGAAAGTAAAACATGTGGATTGGATGGGTCCTGCACTTGATCACTATTTTCAAGCTCATTACAAATCTGAACATAGTTGGTAGAATCAGCACAAAACAAATGTTGTTTTCTCCAGAATACAAAGTGTTACAGTCTTATAACCTGTAGGATACTTATCCGAAAGAAGTGCACATGCTGCACATGACTTCCCAAAAAAGTGCACATGCTACATATGACTGTGAGTCCTCTTCACTTGGTTCACTGTTTTCGAAGGGAACGAAAGGCATGAACATGTTTCATGGAAACGTCGTAAAACAAGTGTGATTTCCTCCTGAACACAAAGAGTTACAATATAGAAACTTCTGTACGATACTTCACCTAAATAAGCGCACTTGCAACATTTATATCTGAGTCTTCTGCACTTGGTTCTCTATTTTGTGAAATCATGCCCTGTGTGAACATGTGCCATTCCAATGTCAGAAAACAAGTATGATTTTCGCCTGAACACAAAAGTTACAGTTTAGGAACTTCTCTAGGATACTTATCCCTAAGAAGTGAAATGCCAACATTTGACTCTGAGTGCTCCGCACTTGGTTCACTCTTTTGGAATATCAGGGCCTGCGTGAACATGTTATGTGCGAATGTCGCAAAACGAGGATGATCTTCTCCTGAACACAAAGCGTAACACTACAGAATCTTCTGTAGGATACTTATCCCTGAGAAGTGCACCTCCAACATTTGACTCTCAGTCCTCCTCACGTGGTTCACTGTTTTGGAAAATCAAGGCCTGCGTGAACATATTCCACGAAAACGTTACAAAACCAGTGTGAATTTCTCCGGAACATAAAAAGTTAGAACGTATGAACATCTACAGGATTCTTATCACTGAGAAGAGAAAGTAAAACATGTGGATTGGATGCGTCCCGCACTTGGTCACTATTTTCAAGCTCATTACAAATCTGAGCATAGTTGGTAGAATCAGCACAAAAACAAATGTTGTTTTTCTCCAGAATACAAAGGGTTACAGTCTGGAAACCTGTGTAGGATAATTATCCGAATGAAACATGAGAATTGGACGCGTCCTCACTTGGTCACTATTTTCAAGCTCATTACAAGCCTGAACACAGTTGGTAGAATCAGCACAAAACAAATGTTGTTTTCTCCAGAATATAAAGTGTTACAGTCTAGAAACCTGTGTAGGATACTTATCCGAACGAAGTGCACATGCTGCACATGACTTTCCAAAGAAGTGCACATGCTACATATGACTGTGAGTCCTCTTCACTTGGTTCATTATTTTCGAAGGGAACGACATGCATGCACAGGTTTCATGGAAACGTCGTAAAACAAGTGTCATTTCCTCCTGAAAACAAAGATTTACAATATAGAAACTTCTGTACGATACTTCTCCTAAAGAAGCCCACTTGCAACATTTAACTCTGAGTCCTCTGCACTTGGTTCTCTATTTTGTGAAATCATGGCGCGTGTGAACATGTGCCATTCCAATGTCAGAAAACAAGTATGATTTTCGCCTGAACACAAAAATTACAGTTTAGGAACTTCTCTAGGATACTTATCCCTTAGAAGTGAAATGCTAACATTTGACTCTGAATCCTCCGCACTTGGTTCACTGTTTTGGAAAATCATGGCCTGCGTGAACATGTTATGTGCGAATGTTCGCAAAATGAGGATGATCTATTTCTGAACACAAAGCGTAACACTACAGAATCATCTGTAGGATACTTATCCCTGAGAATTGCACCTCCAACATTTGACTCTCAGAGTCCTACTCACTTGGTTCACTCTTTTGGAAAATCAAGGCCTGCTTGAACATATTCCATGAAAACGTCACAAAACCAGTGTGAATTTCTCCGGAACATAAAAGTTACAACGTATGAACATCTACAGGATTCTTATCACTGATAAGAGAAAGTAAAACATGTGAATTGGACGCGTCCTCGCTTGGTCACTATTTTCAAGCTCATTACAAGCCTGAACATAGTTGGTAGAATCAGCACAAAACAAATGTTGTTTTCTCCAGAATACAAAGTTTTACAGTCTTATAACCTATAGGATACTTATCCGAAAGAAGTGCACATGCTGCACATGACTTCCCAAAGAAGTGCACATGCTACATATGACTGTGAGTCCTCTTCACTTGGTTCACTGTTTTCGAAGGGAACGACATGCATTAACATGTTTCATGGAAATGTCGTAAAACAAGTGTGATTTCCTCCTGAACAAAAACAGTTACAATATAGAAACTTCTGTACGATACTTCTCCTAAAGAAGCGCACTTGCAACATTTAACTCTGAGTCCTCCGCACCTGGTTCTCTATTTTGTGATCATGGCCTGTGTGAACATGTGCCATTCCAATGTCAGAAAACAAGTATGATTTAGACTGAACACAAAAGTTACAGTTTAGGAACTTCTCTAGGATACTTATCCCTAAGAAGTGAAATGCCAACATTTGACTCTGAATTCTCAGCACCTGGTTCACTCTTTTGGAATATCAGGGCCTGCGAGAACATGTTATGTGCCAATGTCGCAAAACAAGGATGATCTCCTCCTGAACACAAAGCGTAACACTACAGAATCTTCTGTTGGATACTTATCCCTGAGAAGTGCACCTCCAACATTTGACTCTGAGTCCTCCTCACTTGGTTCACTGTTTTGGAATATCAAGGCCTGCGTGAATATATTAGACGAAAACGTCACAGTACCAGGGTGAATTTCTCCGGAACATAAAAAGTTACAAAGTATGAACATCTACAGGATTCTTATCACTGAGAAGAGAAAGTGAAACATGTGAATTGGATGCGCCCCGCACTTGGTCACTATTTTCAAGCTCATTACAAGCCTGAACATAGTTGGTAGAATCAGCACAAAACAAATGTTGTTTTCTCCAGAATGCAAAGATTTACAGTCTAGAAACCTGTGTAGGATACTTATCCGTACGAAGTGCACATGCTGCACATGACTTCCCAAAGAAGTGCACATGTTACATATAACTGTGAGTCCTCTTCACTTGGTTCAATATTTTCAAAGGGAACGACATGCATGAACATGTTTCATGGAAACGTCGTAAAACAAGTGTGATTTCCTCCTGAACACAAAGATTTACGATATAGAAACTTCTGTACGATACTTCTCCTAAAGAAGCGCACTTGCACCATTTAACTCTGAGTCCTCCGCACTTTGTTCTCTATTTTGTGAAATCATGGCCTCGGTGAACATGTGCCATTCCAATGTCAGAAAACAAGTATGATTTTTGCCTGAACACAAAAGTTACAGTTTATGAACTTCTCTAGGATACTTATCCCTAAGAAGTGAAATGCCAACATTTGACTCTGAATCCTCAGCAGTTGGTTCACTCTTTTGGAACATCATGGCCTGTGTGAACATGTTATGTGCTAATGTCGCAAAATGAGGATGATCTTCTCCTGAACACAAAGCGTAACACTACAGAATCTTCTGTAGGATATTTAACCCTGAGAAGTGCACCTTCAACATTTGACTCTCAGTCCTCCTCATTTGGTTCACTGCTTTGGAAAATCAAGGCCTGCGTGAACCTATTCCACGAAAAAGTCACAAAACCAGTGTGAATTTCTCCGGAACATAAAATGTTACAACGTATGCACATCTACAGGATTCTTATCACTGAGAAAAGAAAGTGAAACATGTGAACTGGATGCGTCCTCACTTGGTCACTATTTTCAAGCTCATTACAAGCCTGAACATAGTTGGTAGGATCAGCACAAAACAAATGTAGTTTTCTCCAGAATACAAATGTTTTACAGTCTAGAAACCTGTGTAGGGTACTTTATCCTAAGGAAGTGCACATGCTCACATGACTTCCCAAAGAAATGCACATGCTACATATGACTGTGAGTCCTCTTCCCTTGGTTCACTGTTTTCGAAGGGAACGACATGCATGAACATGTTTCATGGAAACGTCATAAAACAAGTGTGATTTCCCCCGGAACACAAAGAGTTACAATATAGAAACTTCTGTACGATACTTCTCCTAAAGAAGCGCACTTGCAACATTTAACTCTGAGTCCTCCGTACTATGATTCTCTATTTTGTGAAATCATGGCCTGTGTGAACATGTGCCATTCCAACGTCAGAAAACAAGTATGATTTAGACTGAACACAAAAGTTACAGTTTAAGAACTTCTCTAGGATACTTATCCCTAAGAAGTGAAATGCCAACATTTGAATCTGAATCCTCCGCACTCGGTTCACTCTTTTGGAAAATCAGGGCCTGCGTGACCATGTTATGTGCGAAAGGCGCAAAACGGGGATGACCTTCTCCTGAACACAAAGCGTAACACTACAGAATATTCTGTAGGATACTTATCCCTGAGAAGTGCACCTCCAACATTTGACTCTCAGTCCTCCCCACTTGGTTCACAGTTTTGGAAAATCAAGGCCGGCGTGATCAAATTCCATGAAAACGTCACAAAACAAGTGTGAGTTTTTCCGGAACATAAAAAGTTACAACGTATGAACATCTACAGGATTCTTATCACTGAGAAGAGAAAGTGAAACATGTGAATTGGACGCGTCCTCACTTGGTCACTATTTTCAAACACATTACAAGGCTGAACATAGTTGGTAGAATCAGCACAAAACAAATGTTGTTTTCTCCAGAATACAAAGTGTTACAGCTTTGAAACCTGTGTAGGATACTTATCCGAACGAAGTGCACATGCAGCACATGACTTGCCAAAGTGGTGCACATGCTACATATGACTGTGAGTCCTCTTCCCTTGGTTCATTGTTTTCGGAGGGAACGACATGCATGAACATGTTTCATGGAAACGTCGTAAAACAAGTGTCATTTTCTCCTGAACACAAAGAGTTACAATATAGAAACTTCTGTACGATACTTCTCCTAAAGAAGCGCACTTGCAACATTTAACTCTGAGTCCTCCGCACTTGTTTCTCTATTTTGTGAAATCATGGCCTGTGTGAACATGTGCCATTCCAATGTCAGAAAACAAGTATGATTTTAGCCTGAACACAAAAGTTACAGTTTAGGAACTTCTCTAGGATACTTATTCCTAAGAAGTGAAATGCCAACATTTGACTCTGAATCCTCCGCACCTGGTTCACTGTTTTAGAAATTCAGGGCCTGCGTGAACATCCTATGTGCGAATGTCGCAAAACAAGGATGATCTTGTTTTGAACACAAAGCGTAACATTACAGAATCTTCTGTAGGATACTTATCCCTGAGAAGTGCACCTTCAACATTTGACTTTCAGTCCTCCTCACTTGGTTCACTCTTTTGGAAAATCAAGGCCTGAGTGAACATATTCCACGAAAATGTCACAAAACCAGTGTGAATTTCTCCGGAACATAAAAAGTTACAACGCATGAACATCTACAGGATTCTGATCACTGAGAGGAGAAAGTGAAACATGTGAATTGGACGCGTCCTCGCTTGGTCACTATTTTCAAGCTCATTACAAGCCTGAACATAGTTGGTAGAATCAGCACAAAACAAATGTTGGTTTCTCCAGAATGCAAAGATTTACAGTCTAGAAACCTGTGTAGGATACTTATCCGAACGAAATGCACATGCTGCACATGACTTCCCAAAGAAGTGCACATGCTACATATGACTGTGAGTCCTCTTCACTTGGTTCACTGTTTTCGAAGGGAACGACATGCATGAACATGTTTCATGGAAACGTCGTAAAACAAGTGTGATTTCCTCCTGAACACAAAGAGTTACAATATAGAAACTTCTGTACGATACTTCTCCTAAGGAAGCGCCCTTGGAACATTTAACTCTGAGTCCTCCGCTCTTGGTTCTCTATTTTGTGAAATCATGGCCTGTGTGAACATGTGCCATTCCAATGTCAGAAAACAAGTACGATTTTCGCCTGAACACAAAAGTTACAGTTTAGGAACTTCTCTAGGATACTTATCCCTAAGAAGTGAAATGCGAACATTTGACTCTGAACCTCTGCACTTGGTTCACTCTTTTGAAAAATCAGGGCCTGCGTGAACATCTTATGTGCGAATGTCGCAAAACGAAGATGATCTTCTCCTGAACACAAAGCATAACACTACAGAATCTTCTGTAGGATACTTATCCCTGAGAAGTGCACCTCCAACATTTGACTCTCAGTCCTCCTCACTTGGTTCACTGTTTTGGAAAATCAAGTCCTGCGTGAACATATTCCATGAAAATGTCTCAAAACCAGTGTGCATTTCTCCGGAATATAATAAGTTACAACGTATGAACATCTACAGGATTCTTATCACTGCGAAGAGAAAGGGAAACATTTGAATTGGACGCGTCCTCACTTGGTCAATATTTTCAAGCTCATTACAAGCCTGAACATAGTTGGTAGAATCAGCACAAAACAAATGTTGTTTTCTCCAGAATACAAAGTTTTACAGTCTTATAACCTATAGGATACTTATCCGAAAGAAGTGCACATGCTGCACATGACTTCCCAAAGAAGTGCACATGCTACATATGACTGTGAGTCCTCTTCACTTGGTTCACTGTTTTCGAAGGGAACGACATGCATTAACATGTTTCATGGAAACGTCGGAAAACAAGTGTGATTCCCTCCTGAACTCAAAGAGTTACAATATAGAAACTTATGTATGATACTTCTCCTAAAGAAGCGCACTTGCAACATTTAACTCTGAGTCCTCCGCTCTTGGTTCTCTATTTTGTGAAATCATGGCCTGTGTGAACATGTGCCATTCCATTGTCAGAAAACAAGTATGATTTTTGCCTGAACACAAAAGTTACAGTTTGGGCACTGTATGTGCCCAGCAGAATGGAGTGAAGGGAATTGCAGGAGCAGCAATACTGCAAAAGAAAATCCACAAACCACAATCCAGATCTCAGAGACTCTGTATCAATCACATAGAACTAGGCCAGCCTAATCTCTCCCCATCCTGGAGCTCAGGGACATTTGCGGAAGAGGGGGCGGGTAATATTGTAAGAGCAAAAGGATGGGAGGAGCAACGATTTGCAAAGATTCTCAACAATAGTTGGGGCCAAAGCAATCATAATGGGGACTTTGCATGCCCTGCCCAATGTCCAGCGCACTGTTGCCCTCATACAGTCTAGCATCTGTTAAGGGCACTGAGACCCTTGAGGCAAGGGATTGACAGCCATAGTAGTGATCTTAAGCTTAAGGGAAACAAGAGAAAGGGCTTATGGAAATGCCACTGGGTCCTTATATGTCATCGGAGAGGAGGACCCAGTGGTTAGTTAGGCGTACACAATAAAGGACTCTGTGGGAATTGGGGGGGAAGCACTGGGGGAAGAGGAGGGAGAGGAGAGGGTTGGGGGGGAGGAAGGGGGAGGGAGAGAACTGGTAAAAAATTTTAAAATGTATAATTAAATTTTTAATAAAAAAAAAAACACCAAAAGTTACAGTTTAGGAACGTGTCTAGGATACTTATCCCTAAGAAGTGAGATGCCAACATTTGACTCTGAATCCTCCGCACTTGGTTCACTCTTTTGGAAAATCAGGGCCTGCGTGAACATGTTATGTGCGAATGTCGCAAAACGAGGATGATCTTCTCCTGAACACAAAGCGTTACACTACAGAATATTCTGTAGGATACTTAATCCTGAGAAGTGCACCTCCAACATTTGACTCTCAGTCCTCCTCACTTGGTTCACTCTTTTGGAAAATCAAGGCCTGCGTGAACATATTCCCTGAAAACGTCACAAAACCAGTGTGAATTTCTCCGGAACATAAATAGTTATAATGTATGAACATCTACAGGATTGTTATCACTGAGAAAGAAAGTGAAACATGTGAATTGGACACGTCCTCACCTGGTCACTATTTTCAAGCTCATTACAAGCCTGAACATAGTTGGTAGAATCAGCACAAAACAAATGTTGTTTTCTCCAGAATACAAAGTTTTACAGTCTAGAAACCTGTGTACGATACTTATCCGAAAGAAGTGCACATGCTGCACATGACTTGCCAAAGAAGTGCACATGCTACATATGACTGTGAGTCCTCTTCCCTTGGTTCACTGTTTTCGAAGGGAACGACATGCATGAACATGTTTCATGGAAACGTCGTAAAACAAGTGTGATTTCCTTCTGAACACAAAGAGTTACAATACAGAAATTTCGGTACGATACTTCTCCTAAAGAAGCGTACTTGCAACATATGACTCTGAGTCCTCCGCACTTGGTTCTCTATTTTGTGAAATCATGGCCTGTGTGAACAGGTGCCATTCCCATGTCAGAAAACAAGTATGATTTTCGCCTGAACACAAAAGATACAGTTTAGGAATGTCTCTAGGATGCTTATCCCTAAGAAGTGAAATGCCAGCATTTGACTCTGAACCTCTGCACTTGGTTCACTCTTTTGGAAAATCAGGGCCTGCGTGAACATGTTATGTGCGAATGTCGCAAAACGAGGATGATCTTCTCCTGAACACAATGCTTAACACTACAGAATCTTCTGTAGGACACTAATCCCTAAGAAGTGCACCTCCACCATTTGACTCTCAGTCCTCTTCACTTCTTTCACTCTTTTGGAAATGCAAGGCCTGCGTGAACATATTCCATGAAAACGTCACAAAACCAGTGTGAATTTCTCCGGAACATATAAAGTTACAACGTATGAACATCTACAGGATTCTTATCACTGAGAAGAGAAAGGGAAACATTTGAATTGGACGCGTCCTCACTTGGTCAATATTTTCAAGCTCATTAGAAGCCTGAACATAGTTGGTAGAATCAGCATAAAACAAATGTTGTTTTCTCCAGAATACAAAGTTTTACACTCTAGAAACCTGTGTAGGATACTTATCCGAACGAAGTGCACATGCTGTACATGACTTTCCAAAGAAGTGCACATGCTACATATGACTGTGAGTCCTCTTCCCTTGGTTCACTGTTTTCGAAGGGAACGACATGCATGAACATGTTTCATGGAAACGTCATAAAACAAGTGTGATTTCCTCCTGAACACAAAGATTTACAATATAGAAACTTCTGTAAGATACTTCTCCTAAGGAAGCGCACTTGGAACATTTAACTCTGAGTCCTCCGCTCTTGGTTCTCTATTTTGTGAAATCATGGCCTGTGTTAACATGTGCCATTCCAATGTCAGAAAAGAAGATTGATTTTCGCCTGAAAACAAAAGTTACAGTTTAGGAACTTCTCTAGGATACTTATCCCTAAGAAGTGAAATGCGAACATTTGACTCTGCATCCTCCGCACTTGGTTCACTCTTTTGGAAAATCATGGCCTGCGTGAACATGTTATGTGCTAATGTCGCAAAACGAGGACGATCTTCTCTTAAACACAAAGTGTAACACTAGAGAATCTTCTGTAGGTTACTTATCCCTGAGAAGTGCACCTGCAATATTTGACTCTCAGTCTTCCTCACTTGGTTCACTGTTTTGGAAAATCGAGACCTGCATGAACATATTCCATGAAAACGTCACAAAACCAGTGTGAATTTCTCCGGAACATAAAAAGTTACAACGCATGAACATCTACAGGATTCTGATCACTGAGAGGAGAAAGTGAAACATGTGAATTGGACGCGTCCTCACTTGGTCACTATTTTCAAGCTCATTACAAGCCTGAACATAGTTGGTAGAATCAGCACAAAACAAATGTTGTTTTCTCCAGAATACAAAGTTTTACCGTCTAGAAACCTGTGTAGGATACTTATCCGAACGAAGTGAACATGCTGCAAATGACTTCCCAAAGAAGTGCACATGCTACATATGACTGTGAGTCCTCTTCCCTTGGTTCACTGTTTTCGAAGGAACGACATGCATGAACATGTTTCATGGAAACGTCGTAAAACAAGTGTGATTTCCTTCTGAACACAAAGAGTTACAATACAGAAATTTCGGTACGATACTTCTCCTAAAGAAGGGCACTTGCAACATTTGACTCTGAGTCCTCCGCACTTGGTTCTCTATTTTGTGAAATCATGGCCTGTGTGAACAGGTGCCATTTCCATGTCAGAAAACAAGTATGATTTTCTCCTGAACACAAAAGATACAGTTTAGGAATGTCTCTAGGATACTTATCCCTAAGAAGTGAAATGCCAGCATTTGATTCTGAATCCTACGCACTCGGTTCACTCTTTTGGAAAATCAGGGCCTACTTGAACATGTTATGTGCGAATGTCGCAAAAAGGACACTAATCCCTAAGAAGTGCACCTCCACCATTTGACTCTCAGTCCTCTTCACTTGTTTCACTCTTTTGGAAAATCAAGGCCTGCGTGAACATATTCCATGAAAACGTCACAAAACCAGTGTGAATTTCTCCGGAACATATAAAGTTACAACGTATGAACATCTACAGGATTCTTATCACTGAGAGGAGAAAGTGAAACATGTGAATTAGACACGTCCTCACTTGGTCACTATTTTCAAACTAATTAGAATCCTGAACATAGTTGGTAGAATCAGCATAAAACAAATGTTGTTTTCTCCAGAATACAAAGTTTTACACTCTAGAAACCTGTGTAGGATACTTATCTGAACGAAGTGCACATGCTGTACATGACTTTCCAAAGAAGTGCACATGCTACATATGACTGTGAGTTCTCTTCCCTTGGTTCACAGTTTTCGAAGGGAACGACATGCATGAACATGTTTCATGGAAACGTCATAAAACAAGTGTGATTTCCTCCTGAACACAAAGAGTTACAATATAGAAACTTCTGTACGATACTTCTCCTAAGGAAGCGCCCTTGGAACATTTAACTCTGAGTCCTCCGCTCTTGGTTCTCTATTTTGTGAAATCATGGCCTGTGTGAACATGTGCCATTCCAATGTCAGAAAAGAAGATTGATTTTCGCCTGAAACCAAAAGTTACAGTTTAGGAACTTCTCTAGGATACTTATCCCTAAGAAGTGAAATGCGAACATTTGACTCTGAAATCTCCGCACTTGGTTCACTCTTTTGGAAAATCATGGCCTGCTTGAACATGCTATGTGCTAATGTCACAAAACGAGGACGATCTTCTCTTAAACACAAAGTGTAACACTAGAGAATCTTCTGTAGGTTACTTATCCCTGAGAAGTGCACCTCCAATATTTGACTCTCAGTCTTCCTCACTTGGTTCACTGTTTTGGAAAATCAAGACCTGCGTGAACATATTCCATGAAAACGTCCAAAACCAGTGTGAATTTCTCCGGAACATAAAAAGTTACAACGCATGAACATCTACAGGATTCTTATCACTGAGAGGAGAAAGTGAAACATGTGAATTGGACGCGTCCTCACTTGGTCACTATTTTCAAGTTCATTACAAGCCTGAACATAGGTGGTAGAATCAGCACAAAACAAATGTTGTTTTCTCCAGAATACAAAGTTTTACAGTCTAGAAACCTGTGTAGGATACTTATCCGAACGAAGTGAACATGCTGCAAATGACTTCCCAAAGAAGTGCACATGCTACATATGACTGTGAGTCCTCTTCACTTGGTCAACTGTTTTCAAAGGGAACGACATTCATGAACATATTTCATGGAAACGTCGTGAAACAAGTGTGATTTCCTCCTGAACACAAAGAGTTACAATATAGAAACTTATGTACGATACTTCTCGTAAAGAAGCGCACTTGCAACATTTAATTCTGAGTCCTCCGCGCTTAGTTCTCTATTTTGTGAAATCATGGCCTGTGTGAACATGTGCCATTCTAATGTCAGAAAACAAGTATGATTTTCGCCTGAAGAAAAAAGTTACAGTTTAGGAACTTCTCTAGGATACTTATCCCTAAGAAGTGAAATGCCAACATTTGACTCTGAATCCTCCGCACTCGGTTCACTCTTTTGGAAAATCATGACCTGCGTGAACATGTTATGTGCGAATGTCCCAAAACGAGGATGATCCTCTCCTGAACACAAAGCGTAACACTACAGAATCCTCTGTAGGATACTTATCCCTGAGAAGTGCACCTCCAACATTTGACTCTCAGTCCTCCTCACTTGGTTCTCTCTTTTGGAACATCAAGGCCTGCGTGAACATATTCCACGAAAAGGTCACAAAACCAGTGTGAATTTCTCCGGAACATAAAAAGTTACAACGTATGAACATCTACAGGATTCTTATCACTGAGAAGAGAAAGTGAAACATGTGAATTGGACGCATCCTCACTTGGTCACTATTTTCAAGCTCATTACAAGCCTGAACATAGTTCGTAGAATCAGCACAAAACAAATGTTGTTTTCTCCAGAATACAAAGTTTTACAGTCCAGAAACCTGTGGAGGATACTTATCCGAACGAAGCTCACAAGCTGCACATGACTTCCCAAGGAAGTGCACATGCTACATATGACTGTGAGTCCTCTTCATTTGGTTCACTGTTTTCAAAGGGAACGACATGCATGAACATGTTTCATGGAAACGTCGTAAAACAAGTGTGATTTCCTCCTGAGCACAAAGAGTTACAATATAGAAACTTCAGTACGATACTTCTCCTAAAGATGCGCACTTGCAACATTTAACTCTGAGTCTTCCGCACGTGGTTCTCCATTTTGTGAAATCATGGCCTGTGTGAACATGTGCCATTCCAATGTCAGAAAACAAGTACGATTTTCGCCTGAACACAAAAGTTACAGTTTAGGAACTTGTCTAGAATACTTATCCTTAAGAAGTGAAATGCCAACATTTGACTCTGGACCTCTGCACTTGGTTCACTCTTTTGGAAAATCAGGGCCTGCGTGAATATCTTATGTGCGAATGTCGCAAAACGAAGATGATCTTCTCCTGAACACAAAGCATAACACTACAGAATCTTCTGTAGGATACTTATCCCTGAGAAGTGCAACCTCCAACATTTGACATCTCAGTCCTCCTCACTTGGTTCACTGTTTTGGAAAATCAAGGCCTGCGTGAACATATTCCATGAAAATGTCTCAAAACCAGTGTGCATTTCTCCGGAATATAATAATGTTACAACGTATGAACATCTACAGGATTCTTATCATTGCGAAGAGAAAGTGAAACATTTGAATTGGACGCGTCCTCACTTGGTCAATATTTTCAAGCTCATTACAAGCCTGAACATAGTTGGTAGAATCAGCACAAAACAAATGTTGTTTTCTCCAGAATACAAAGTAAAATTTTACAGTCTTATAACCTATAGGATACTTATCCGAAAGAAGTGCACATGCTGCACATGACTTCCCAAAGAAGTGCACATGCTACATATGACTGTGAATACTGTTCACTTGGTTCACTGTTTTCGAAGGGAACGACATGCATTAACATGTTTCATGGAAACGTCGGAAAGCAAGTGTGATTCCCTCCTGAACTCAAAGAGTTACAATATAGAAACTTATGTACGATACTTCTCCTAAAGAAGCGCACTTGCAACATTTAACTCTGAGTCCTCCGCACTTGGTTCTCTATTTTGTGAAATCATGGCCTGTGTGAACATGTGCCATTCCATTGTCAGAAAACAAGTATGATTTTTGCCTGAACACAAAAGTTACAGTTTGGGCACTGTATGTGCCCAGCAGAATGGAGTGAAGGGAATTGCAGGAGCAGCAATACTGCAAAAGAAAATCCACAAACCACAATCCAGATCTCAGAGACTCTGTATCAATCACATAGAACTAGGCCAGCCTAATCTCTCCCCATCCTGGAGCTCAGGGACATTTGCGGAAGAGGGGGCGGTAAGATTGTAAGAGCAAAAGGATGGGAGGAGCAACGATTTGCAAGATTCTCAACAATAGTTGGGGCCAAAGCAATCATAACGGGACTTTGCATGCCCTGCCCAATGTCCAGCGCACTGTGGCCCTCATACAGTCTAGCATCTGTTAAGGGCACTGAGACCCCTCGAGGCAAGGGATTGACAGCCATAGTAGTGATCTTAAGCTTAAGGGAAACAAGAGAAAGGGCTTATGGAAATGCCACTGGGTCCTTATATGTCATCGGAGAGGAGGACCCAGTGGTTAGTTAGGCGTACACAATAAAGGACTCTGTGGGAATTGGGGGGGAGGCACTGGGGGAACAGGAGGGAGAGGAGAGGGTTCGGGTGGAGGAAGGGGGAGGGAGAGAACTGGTAAAAAATTTTAAAATGTATAATTAAATTTTTAATAAAAAAAAAACACCAAAAGTTACAGTTTAGGAACGTCTCTAGGATACTTATGCCTAAGAAGTGAAATGCCAACATTTGACTCTGAATCCTCTGTACTTGGTTCACTCTTTTGGAAAATCATGGCCTGCGTGAACATGTTATGTGCGAATGTCGCAAAACGAGGATGATCTTCTCCTGAACACAAAGCGTAACACTACAGAATATTCTGTAGGATACTTATCCCTGAGAAGTGCACCTCCAACTTTTGACTCTAAGTCCTCCTCACTTGGTTCACTCTTTTGGAAAATCAAGGCCTGCGTGAACATATTCCCTGAAAACGTCACAAAACCAGTGTGAATTTCTCCGGAACATAAAAAGTTATAATGTATGAACATCTACAGGATTGTTATCACTGAGAAAGAAAGTGAAACATGTGAATTGGACACGTCCTCACCTGGTCACTATTTTCAAGCTCATTACAAGCCTGAACATAGTTGGTAGAATCAGCTCAAAACAAATGTTGTTTTCTCCAGAATACAAAGTTTTACAGTCTAGAAACCTGTGTACGATACTTATCCGAAAGAAGTGCACATGCTGCACATGACTTGCCAAAGAAGCGCACATGCTACATATGACTGTGAGTCCTCTTCCCTTGGTTCACTGTTTTCGAAGGGAACGACATGCATGAACATGTTTCATGGAAACGTCGTAAAACAAGTGTGATTTCCTTCTGAACACAAAGAGTTACAATACAGAAATTTCGGTACGATACTTCTCCTAAAGAAGCGCACTTGCAACATTTGACTCTGAGTCCTCCGCACTTGGTTCTCTATTTTGTGAAATCATGGCCTGTGTGAACAGGTGCCATTCCCATGTCAGAAAACAAGTATGATTTTCGCCTGAACACAAAAGATACAGTTTAGGAATGTCTCTAAGATACTTATCCCTAAGAAGTGAAATGCCAGCATTTGACTCTGAACCTCTGTACTTGGTTCACTCTTTTGGAAAATCAGGGCCTGCGTGAACATGTTATGTGCGAATGTCACAAAACGAGGATGATCTTCTCCTGAACACAAAGCGTAACACTACAGAATATTCTGTAGGATACTTATCCCTGAGAAGTGCACCTCCAACATTTGAATCTCAGTCCTCCTCACTTGGTTCACTCTTTTGGAAAATCAAGGCCTGCGTGAACATATTCCATGAAAACGTCACAAATCCAGTGAGAATTTCTCCGGAACATAAAAAGTTACAACTTATGAACATCTACAGTATTGTTATCACTGAGAAGAGAAAGTGAAGCATGTGAATTGAACGCGTCCTCACTTGGTCACTATTTTCAAGCTCATTACAAGCCTGAACATAATTGGAAGAATCAGCACAAAACAAATGTTGTTTTATCCAGAATACAAAGTTTTACAGTCTAGAAACCTGTAGGACACTTATCCGAAAGAAGTGCATAAGCTGCACATGACTTCCCAAAGAAGTGCACATGCTACATATGACTGTGAGTCCTCCTCACTTGGTTCACTGTTTTCGAAGGGAACAACATGCATGAACATATTTCATGGAAACGTCGTAAAACAAGTGTGATTTCCTGCTGAACACAAAGAGTTACAATATAGAAACTTCTATACGATACTTCTCCTAAAGAAGCGCACTTGCAACATTTATCTCTGAGTCTTCTGCACTTGGTTCTCTATTTTGTGAAATCATGCCCTGTGTGAACATGTGCCATTCCAATGTCAGAAAACAAGTATGATTTTCGCCTGAACACAAAAGTTACAGTTTAGGAACTTCTCTAGGATACTTATCCCTAAGAAGTGAAATGCCAACATTTGACTCTGAATCCTCCGCACTTGGTTCACTCTTTTGGAATATCAGGGCCTGCGTGAACATGTTATGTGCGAATGTCGCAAAACGAGGATGATCTTCTCCTGACACAAAGCGTAACACTACAGAATCTTCTGTAGGATACTTATCCCTGAGAAGTGCACCTCCAACATTTGACTCTCAGTCCTCCTCACTTGGTTCACTCTTTTGGAAAATCAAGGCCTGCGTGAACATATTCCACGAAAACGTCACAAAACCAGTGTGAATTTCTCCGGAACATAAAAAGTTACAACGTATGCACATCAACAGGATTCTTATCACTGAGAAGAGAAAGTAAAACATGTGGATTGGATGGGTCCTGCACTTGATCACTATTTTCAAGCTCATTACAAATCTGAACATAGTTGGTAGAATCAGCACAAAACAAATGTTGTTTTCTCCAGAATACAAAGTGTTACAGTCTTATAACCTGTAGGATACTTATCTGAAAGAAGTGCACATGTTGCACATGACTTCCCAAAAAAGTGCACATGCTACATATGACTGTGAGTCCTCTTCACTTGGTTCACTGTTTTCGAAGGGAACGAAAGGCATGAACATGTTTCATGGAAATGTCGTAAAACAAGTGTGATTTCCTCCTGAACACAAAGAGTTACAATATAGAAACTTCTGTACGATACTTCACCTAAATAAGCGCACTTGCAACATTTATATCTGAGTCTTCTGCACTTGGTTCTCTATTTTGTGAAATCATGCCCTGTGTGAACATGTGCCATTCCAATGTCAGAAACAAGTATGATTTTCGCTGAACACAAAGTTACAGTTTAGGAACTTCTCTAGGATACTTATCCCTAAGAAGTGAAATGCCAACATTTGACTCTGAGTGCTCCGCACTTGGTTCACTCTTTTGGAATATCAGGGCCTGCGTGAACATGTTATGTGCGAATGTCGCAAAACGAGGATGATCTTCTCCTGAACACAAAGCGTAACACTACAGAATCTTCTGTAGGATACTTATCCCTGAGAAGTGCACCTCCAACATTTGACTCTCAGTCCTCCTCACTTGGTTCACTCTTTTGGAAAATCAAGGCCTGCGTGAACATATTCCACGAAAACGTCACAAAACCAGTGTGAATTTCTCCGGAACATAAAAGTTAGAACGTATGAACATCTACAGGATTCTTATCACTGAGAAGAGAAAGTAAAACATGTGGATTGGATGCGTCCCGCACTTGGTCACTATTTTCAAGCTCATTACAAATCTGAGCATAGTTGGTAGAATCAGCACAAAACAAATGTTGTTTTCTCCAGAATACATAGATTTACAGTCTATAAACCTGTGTAGGATACTTATCCGAATGGAGTGCACATGCTGCACATGACTTCCCCAAGAAATGCACATGCTACATATGACTGTGAGTCCTCTTCACATGGTTCACTATTTTCGAAGGGAACGACATGCATGAACATGTTTCATGGAAACGTCGTAAAACAAGTGTGATTTCCTCCTGAACACAAAGAGTTACAATATAGAAACTTCTGTATGATACTTCTCCTAAAGAAGCACACTTGCAACATTTAACTCTGAGTCTTCCGCACGTGGTTTTCTATTTTGTGAAATCATGGCCTGTGTGAACAACTGGCCATTCCAATGTCAGAAAACAAGTACGATTTTCGCCTGAACACAAAAGTTACAGTTTAGGAACTTCTCTAGGATACTTATCCCTAAGAAGTGAAATGCCAACATTTGACTCTGAATCCTCTGCACTTGGTTCACTCTTTTGGAAATCAGGGCCTGGGTGAACATGTTAGTGCGAATGTCGCAAAACGAGGATGATCTTCTCCTGAACACAAAGCGTAACACTGCAGAATCTTCTGTAGGATACTTATCCCTGAGAAGTGCACCTCCAACATTTGACTCTCAGTCCTCCTCCTTTGGTTCCCAGAACTTGGTTCACTGTTTTGGAAAATCAAGGCCTGCGTGAACATATTCCATGAAAACCTGACAAAACCAGTGTAAATTTCTCCGGAACATCAAAAGTTACAACGTATGAACATCTACAGTATTCTGATCACTGAGAAGAGAAAGTAAAACATGTGAATTGGACGCGTCCTCACTTGGTCACTATTTTCAAGCTCATTACAAGCCTGAACATAGTTGGTAGAATCAGCACAAAACAAATGTTGTTTTCTCCAGAATACAAAGTTTTACAGTCTAGAAACCCGTGTAGGATACTTATCCGAAAGAAGTGCACATGCTGCACATGCCTTCCCAAAGAAGTCATGCTACATATGACTGTGAGTCCTCTTCACTTGGTTCACTGTTTTCGAAGGGAACGTCATGCATGAACATGTTTCATGGAAACGTCGTAAAACAAGTGTGATTTCCTCCTGAACACAAAGAGTTACAATATAGAAACTTCTGTAGGATACTTCTCCTAAAGAAGCGCACTTGCAACATTTAACTCTGAGTCCTCCGCACTTGGTTCTCTATTTTGTGAAATCATGGCCTGTGTGAACAAGTGCCATTCCAATGTCAGAAAACAAGATTGATTTTGGCCTGAACACGAAAGCTACAGTGTAGGAACTTCTCTACGATACTTATCCCTAAGAAGTGTAATGCCAACATTTGACTCTGAATCCTCCGCACCTGGTTCACTCTTTTGGAAAATCATGGCGTGCGTGAACATGTTATGTGCGAATGTCCCAAAACGAGGATGATCTTATCCTGAACACAAAGCGTAACACTACAGAATCTTCTGTAGGTTACTTATCCCTGAGAAGTGCACCTCCAGCATTTGACTCTCAGTCCTCCTCACTTGGTTCAGTGTTTTGGAAAATCAAGGCCTGCGTGAACATATTCCATGAAAACGTCAAAAAACCAGTGTGAATTTCTTCCGGAACATAAAAGTTACAACGCATGAACATCTACAGGATTCTTATCACTGAGAAGAGAAAGTGAAACATGTGAATTGGACGCGTCTCACTTGGTCACTATTTTCAAGCTCATTACAAGCCTGAACATAGTTGGTAGAATCAGCACAAAACAAATGTTGTTTTCTGCAGATACAAAGTTTTACAGTCTAGAAACCTGTGTAGGATACTTATCCGAAAGAAGTGCACATGCTGCACATGACTTCCCAAAGAAGTGCACATGCTACATATGACTATGAGTCCTCTTCACTGTTTTCGAAGGGAACGACATGCATGAACATGTTTCATGGAAACGTCGTAAAACAAGTGTGATTTCCTCCTGAACACAAAGAGTTACAATATAGAAACTTCTGTAGGATACTTCTACTAAAGAAGCGCACTTGCAACATTTAACTCTGAGTCCTCCGCACTTGGTTCTCTATTTTGTGAATCATGGCCTGTGTGAACTGCCATTCCAATGTCAGAAAACAAGTACGATTTTCGCCTGAACACAAAAGTTACAGTTTAGGAACTTCTCTAGGATACTTATCCCTAAGAAGTGAAATGCCAACATTTGACTCTGAATCCTCGCACTTGGTTCACTCTTTTGGAAAATCAGGGCCTGGTGAACATGTTAGGTGCGAATGTCGCAAAACGAGGATGATCTTCTCCTGAACACAAAGCGTAACACTGCAGAATCTTCTGTAGGATACTTATCCCTGAGAAGTGCACCTCCAACATTTGACTCTCAGTCCTCCTCCTTGGTTCCCAGAACTTGGTTCACTGTTTTGGAAAATCAAGGCCTGCGTGAACATATTCCATGAAAACCTGACAAAACCAGTGTGATTTCTCCGGAACATAAAAAGTTACAACGTATGAACATCTACGGATTCTTATCACTGAGAAGAGAAAGTGAAACATGTGAATTGGACGCATCCTCACTTGGTCACTATTTTCAAGCTCATTACAAGTCTGAACATAGTTGGTAGAATCAGAACAAAACAAATGTTGTTTTCTCCAGAATACAAAGTGTTACAGTGTAGAAACCTGTGTAGGATACTTATCCGAACGAAGTGCCCATGCTGCGCATGACTTCCCATGAAGGCCTGCATGAACATACTCCACGAAAAGGTCACAAATCCAGTGTGAATATCTCCGGAACATAAAAAGTTACAACGTATGAACATCTACAGGATTCTTATCACTGAGAAGAGAAAGTGAAACATGTGAATTGGACGCGTCCCGCACTTGGTCACTATTTTCAAGCTCATTACAAGCCTGAACATAGTTGGTAGAATCAGCACAAAACAAATGTTTTTTTCTCCAGAATACAAAGTTTTACAGTCTAGAAACCTGTGTAGGATACTTATCCGAACGAAGTGCACATGCTGCACATGACTTTCCAAAGAAGTGCACATGCTACATATAACTGTGAGTCCTCTTCACTTGGTTCACTATTTTCGACATTTAACTCTGAGTCCTCCGCACTTGGTTTTCTATTTTGTGAAATCATGGCCAGTTGAACAAGTGCCATTCCAATGTCAGAAAACAGGTATGATTTTCGCCTGAACACAAAAGTTACAGTTTAGGAACTTCTCTAGGATAATTATCCCGAAGAAGTGAAATGCCAACATTTGACTCTGAATCCTCGGCACTTGGTGAACTCTTTTGAATAATCATCGCCTGTGTGAACATGTTATGTGCTAATGTAGCAAAATGAGGATGGTCTTCTCCTGAACACAAAGCGTAACACTACAGAATCTGCTGTAGGATACTTATCCCTGAGAAGGGCACCTCCAACATTTGACTCACAGTCCTCCTCACTTGGTTCACTGTTTTGGAAAATCAAGGCTTGCGTGAACATATTCCACGAAAACGTCACAAAACCAGTTTGAGTTTCTCCGGAACATAAAAAGTTACAATGTATGAACATCTACAGGATTCTTATCACTGAGAAGAGAAAGTGAAACATGTGAATTGGAGGCGTTCCGCACTCGGTCACTATTTTCAAGCTCATTACAAGCCTGAACATAGTTGGTAGAATCAGCACAAAACAAATGTTGTTTTCTCCAGAATATAAAGTGTTACAGTCTAGAAACCTGTGTAGGATACTTATCCAAACGAAGTGCACATGCTGCACATGACTTCCCATGAAGGCCTGCATGAACATACTCCACGAAAAGGTCACAAAACCAGTGTGAATTTCTCTGGAACATAAAAAGTTACAACGTATGAACACCTACAGGATTCTTATCACTGAGAAGAGAACGTGAAACATGACAATTTGACGCGTCCTCACTTGTTCACTATTTTCAAGCTCATTACAAGGATGAACATAGTTGGTAGAATCAGCCCAAAACAAATGTTGTTTTCTCCAGAATACAAAGTGTTACAGTGTAGAAACCTGTGTAGGATACTTATCCGAACGAAGTGCACATGCTGCACATGACTTGCCAAAGAAGTGCACATGCTACATATGAGTGTGAGTCCTCTTCACTTGGTTCACTGTTTTCGAAGGGAACGACATGCATGAACATGTTTCATGGAAACGTCGTAAAATAACTGTGATTTCCTGCTGAACACAAAGAGTTACAATATAGAAACTTCTATACGATACTGCTCCTAAAGAAGCGCACTTGCAACATTTAACTCTGAGGCCTCTGCACTTGGTTCTCTATTTTGTGAAATCATGGCCTGTGTGAACAAGTGCCATTCCAATGTCATAAAACAAGTATGATTTTCGCCTGAACACAAAAGTTTCAGTTTAGGAACTTCTCTAGGATACTTATCCCTACGAAGTGAAATGCCAACATTTGACTCTGAATCCTCCGCACTCGGTTCACTCTTTTGGAAAATCATGGCCTGCGTGAAAGTTATGTGCGAATGTCGCAAAACGAGGATGATCTTCCCCTGAACACAAAGGAGAACACTACAGAATCTTCTGTAGGATACTTATCCCTGAGAAGTGCACCTCCAACATTTGACTCTCAGTCCTCCTCACTTAGTTCATTGTTTTTGAAAATCAAGGCCTGCGTGAACATATTCCATGAAAACGTTACAAAACCAGTGTGAATTTCTCCGGAACATAAAAAGTTACAACGTATGAACATCTACAGGATTCTTTTCACTGAGAAGAGAAAGTGAAACATGTGAATTGGATGCGTCCCGCACTCGGTCACTATTTTCAAGCTCATTACAATCCTGAACATAGTTGGTAGAATCAGCACAAAACAAATGTTGTTTTCTCCAGAATATAAAGTGTTACAATCTAGAAACCTGTGTAGGATACTTATCCGAACGAAGTGCACATGCTGCACATGACTTCCCAAAGAAGTGCACATGCTACATATGACTGTGAGTCCTCTTCACTTGGTTCTCTGTTTTCGTAGGGAACGACATGCATGAACATGTTTCATGGAAACGTCGTAAAACAAGTGTGATTTCCTCCTGAACAGAAAGAGTCACAAAATTGAAACTTCTGTACGATACTTTTCCTAAAGAAAGGCACTTGCAACATATAACCCTGAGTCCTCCGCACTTGTTTCTCTATTTTGTGAAATCATGGCCTGTGTGAACATGTGCCATTCCAATGTCAGAAAACAAGTATGATTTTCGCCTGAACACAAAAGTTACAGTTTAGGAACTTCTCTAGGATACTTATCCCTAAGAAGTGAAATGCCAACATTTGACTCTGAATCTTCCCCCCTTGGTTCACTGTTTTGGAAAATCAGGGCCTGCGTGAACATCTTATGTGCGAATGTCGTAAAATGAGGATGATCTAGTTTTGAACAGAAAGCATAACATTACACTATCTTCTGTAGGATACTTATCCCTGAGAAGTGCACCTCAAACATTTGACTCTCAGTCCTCCTCACTTGGTTCACTGTTTTGGAAAATCACGGCCTGCTTGAACATATTCCATGAAAACGTCACAAATCCAGTGAGAATTTCTCCGGCACATGAAAAGTTACAACGTATGAACATCTACAGGATTGTTATCACTGAGAAGAGAAAGTGAAACATGTGAATTGGATGCGTCCTCACTTGGTCACTATTTTCAAGCTCATGACAAGCCTGAACATAATTGGAAGAATCAGCACAAAACAAATGTTGTTTTATCCAGAATACAAAGTTTTACAGTCTAGAAACCTGTAGGACACTTATCCAAAAGAAGTGCACAAGCTGCACATGACTTCCCAAAGAAGTGCACATGCTACATATGACTGTGAGTCCTCCTCACTTGGTTCACTGTTTTCGAAGGGAACAACATGCATGAACATATTACATGGAAACGTCGTAAAACAAGTGTGATTTCCTGCTGAACACAAAGAGTTACAATATAGAAACTTCTATATGATACTTCTCCTAAAGAAGCGCACTTGCAACATTTATCTCTGAGTCTTCTGCACTTGGTTCTCTATTTTGTGAAATCATGCCCTGTGTGAACATGTGCCATTCCAATGTCAGAAAACAAGTATGATTTTCGCCTGAACACAAAAGTTACAGTTTAGGAACTTCTCTAGGATACTTATCCCTAAGAAGTGAAATGCCAACATTTGACTCTGAATCCTCCGCACTTGGTTCACTCTTTTGGAATATCAGGGCCTGCTTGAACATGTTATGTGCGAATGTCGCAAAACGAGGATGATCTTCTCCTGACACAAAGCGTAACACTACAGAATCTTCTGTAGGATACTTATCCCTGAGAAGTGCACCTCCAACATTTGACTCTCAGTCCTCCTCACTTGGTTCACTCTTTGGAAAATCAAGGCCTGCGTGAACATATTCCACGAAAACGTCACAAAACCAGTGTGAATTTCTCCGGAACATAAAAAGTTACAACATATGAACATCTACAGGATTGTTTATCACTGAGAAGAGAAAGTAAAACATGTGGATTGGATGCGTCCTGCACTTGGTCACTTTCAAGCTCATTACAAAT
>JALPQD010001079.1:51228-139489 GCA_023101885.1 Typhlomys cinereus | reverse complement strand
CCTGTGACCTGTTTAGGTCTGGCGTGCAGATGCTGGGAGAGTTAAAATACCCTTCAGATTTGGCTGGTAAATGGCAGAGGATTTTGTAAGTTGGCTGGCCAGCAGTCATTGTCAAAACAGGTTGCATCACTGTGCTTGTGCTTTTTCCCTTGGAGACGGCAGGCAATTTCAGGGTACACTGTCCTCAGGAGGCCAGCATTGCTCCAGGCTCTGCTTGAGATATTTGGGCAAACAAGTGTGTTGCTCAGACTGTATCTAGCAAGTAAAGTTTCCCGTTTTGGCAGTTAGTCTGCTCGTTTACTGATGAATCACCATCAAATAGCTTAAGGGAACAAGGTGGTTATTTTCTCTTATGATTGTCCGGTTACAGTTCTCGGTCCAGCTTGACAGGAGAGCTCACACCAATACCAAGGCCGAGGAACGCCACACAATCTCTATGTAACAGCTGAGAGAGGGATGATCCTTACTTGCCAGACCAGCATGTCTGGCCAAGTATACACAAGGATGCCAACTTTCTCAATCAGCTCTCTATAGTTTATTTCAGGGCTTAGTCCCACCCACCGTGGGCTGGGCCTTCCCTGTCAGCTAGACAATCTCCTGCAGGTTTGCTGTGGGCTTGAACATTAATCCTCTATAAATGCCCAGAGCTCAAACCCTCAACTGTCAAGTTGACAGCTGTGCCTAACTATGACATGCTGCGCTCTAATCCAACCATTCTGGTGGATAAGGTCCCAGCATGGCAGAACATTGTTCTATGGAAACAATTTCTGGGAAAAGGACATGGCATTAAAATACGGGAATTGTCAGGCCTTGGTATATCTCTGCCCAGTTGGGGACCTAAAGCTGCTCCCTGGGAAATATCACAGTAACACCCATGGGCAGGTGCTAGTATTTCCTCCCTAGATAATTTAAGTTTTGTCTCTGGCAGGAGGAATTCTTCTGGGAATTGGGTGTGCCTTTTACATCCTTAGGTTTAGAGAAAAAGCTTGCTTTTAACTTTAAATCAAATTGTAAATAGAGATTTCATGTCTAGTCACTTACAATAAGTAGACTTGTTAGCCAGAATGTGTGCACTGATTTTAAGGAAATTAGAGAATAACTTCTAGAGTCTTAAAACATAGGTGGGTAAAATTACCACCTATGAACTAACTCAGAAATTCCAGAAGTATATGACTATGCTATTTGTTCAGTCGAACCTTAAAAGGAACTGTGATACCCTGCTCTTACCCTGGCTGAAGGCCAAGGAAGAGACCATCATGCCAGAAAGTCTAGACGCCAAGACCATTCCCTGGAGATGGTATTTGCAATCCAAACTGGGAGAATCCGTGTCAGTAGCGAAGGGGGCTGTGTCTTTCCCTTCCCCAAACAGCACTCATATGGGAAATCACAGAGATGGAGCATCTGAGTGCACCCCCACCAATGATCGCCTCCCCCCAAAGAGACACCCTTGGCGAAATGGGGCCGGACAGTATGGACCCCAGGTTTGGAGAATGCATTGTTCATGGATGGCTCATCAATTACTGATGGCAATATACGTCTGGAATTCCTCAAAGGGAGATATAAGCAACCTTACTATTAAAGGAGCTCAGTCTTCCTCTGTGTATTTTAAAAATGCAGTTTCTGTTAAGACAATGTGGGCTCAGCCCCAGGGCTATCCTGTGAAGCATTATAGATTAGATAGAATTGAAAAAACTGGGAAAATAGAATCTGTTTTTCCCTCAAACAATGGGTTAGCTACTTAGAAAAAAAGTTGTTTATTCTTACTGAGCATAGGAGACTGGGAGGGTCTGTGTTTGTTTTCCTCTGTTTGCAGGTGCAGGGACACATTCTTTGCCCTAAAATTTTCTAGTATAAAGCTGTCACTAAGTTTCAATAAAGTGGGTTCAGAATTCACTCGGCCAAAATGGAGTTGCGTGTGTTCTGTACTCCACCTGGTTGGGAGCCCTGGTCTCAAGGCCGAGACTCTGGTCTGGGGCATCGGCACACATTTTCCTGGCAGCGTCAGCATATGCTGGGAGTATGTGGTGTTTTTTCAATGTGTGGTGTTTCATCTTCAGTGAAGATGAGCAAGAATATAGGTGTGGTTTTTAAATTAAAATGATGCAGGTGCACAGTCAAGGAAGCCAATGTAGAAAAACTGTGGAGGAATTGAAGTTGAACCAGTGGTGAGGAGATCCAGTCAAATATTAACTTAACACTGAAAAAAGTAAAGCTCCCAGAGCACGATGTGCAACAGCATGGTTGCCTCATTTGTGTGACAAGCTCTCTCAAGTACTCAGTACCTACTCACTAATACTACTAGTGAGAGATTCTCTCGGACAGTGGTGCAAAACGAATTTTGTTGAAGCTTGACTTTGGAACTTACTCGTAGAAGTTGGATGATGAGCTTATCACCTAAAAGACTGTCAGACATGTTTCTGACATTAATTTATATCATAGTTAAGCACCGGTGTCAACTTGACTGAGGGTTTGAGCTCTGGGCACAGTTGTAGAGAGTTGATGGTTGAGTTAAGCCCAGAGCAAACCTGAAGGAGATTGTCTAGCTGCTGAGGAAGACCTAGCCCATGGTGGGTGGGATTAGGCCCTGGATAAATCACAGAGAGCTGGTTGAGAGAGTTGGCATCCTTCTGTTCACTTGGCCAGACATGCTGGTCTGGCAAGTAAGGATTGTCCATCTCTCAGCCATTATGCAGTGATAATGTGGCGAGTTCCCTCGGCCCTGGTGTTGGTGTGTGCTCTCCCGTCAAGCTGGACTATGAACTGTAACCAGACTGTTGTAAGAAAGTAAACTCCTTGTTCCCTTAAGCTGTGTTCTGGTCATTTATCAGCAACCATGCAGGCGGACTGCAACAACTTATATAGGATTAATCCTTATTCTGGGTATTTTTCCCTACCCAGAACATGATCTCTTTGTCCTCACAGATATACGCACACCACCTCACCATCCTCAGACCACATCTCACAGAGCATACCTCACAGAGCATGTTGTGGCCCATGTTTAGATGACTCTGAACAGTACATGACATAAGTACCCCAAATTTCTTTTGAAAAGGGAGACATGGATCAGGTGTAAGTACAGCAGCAAGCTACCCAAAGACAAAGCTCTCTGAAAGAAAATCAGGACTCATGTGTATAACCTGCTACTAAATCAAGAAGCATATTAAGGACATCAAGATTGGACAACTCCAGAGAAAGTCAAGTTATGGGAATGACTGTTTGCATAGTGAGATCTTTATTCTTTGAGTTTGTGTCACGTAAATATCATTTTGAATTAAATTTTCACAAGGCCTTAAGTTAAAGCCATTGACAATGTGTCCCCAGAATAAGTGTCAGTATAGTGTTTCTGGCCTCACAGGGAGTAGAGTAGAGATAGGAGATACAGGTATCAGTGAAGCTTTTCTTCTCTTTTGCTCCTCAGGATGCCCACGTTTGTAAACGTCTTCCGACATTCACAATGTCATCTCTCTTGGAAATCTGGAAGGAGAGATTGTTGGTAAGATTTAAGGTGTTCAGGCCCCCAATACCCTATAAATGAACACAAACACTTCATGGTCTGAGTTAGGGACCATTACCCATAGACACCCCCAAATATGGCAGCAACACTAGCAGCTACCATAGCAAAAGAACAGCAAGAACAGCAACAGCAGCAGCATGGACAATGGGGCAGCAACAGCAACAGCTACTACAATAGCAGTAGCAGCAGCATTATATCTACTAGTTCTAAATGGACCGGTCCAGTCCTCTTCAAAATGAGACAGTAGACTCCATTAGACTGGATCTTGTGCCCTAACACTCTTCTAAAGATTCACGATAACTCAATATTTGGGAAAGTGTCAAGAGACCATGACTTTTAGAGCTGTTCTCAAATGGAGTATATCCATGATTTCCTGTCAAAATTTGCATGGATTTCTGCCATTCTTGCAAGTAAATGCTTCTTTCCAGAATAATACACACTTAAGCTCTCAGCATGCTTCCACTCAGAGAATAGTAGGCTTGCCCCCACATGGTATTTGATGCTTACAATAACACATCTTCCCATGACTGGATCTGTAAACAGATCAGGGTGGACAGTGCTTTGAAGTAGAGAAAAGATATGAGCATGCTAAGTTGGTGAGTCATGATAGCAAATCCCAGAGCAGAGAAGTGAATCATGAAATCCCTCATTTTAAAAGGTCAAAATCAAAATAGTGGTATACAAGTGAATTGAGGAGTCCCGACATTAGAAGATGATGACCTTAGCCAGCCACACTGTTGAAGCCTACATAGAGGTGATGGGTTCGTCAGTCTCTGTGTACTCTACCTTCTTAACTGGGCCACAGATGGACTGACTATCTCCCTCAGTTCTTTGCCACTGACCAGAAAGTTCATTCAGCAATAAACAGAGAACACACACTCAATCCAGTGAGTCAGACCAAAAATGGTTTTCTGCTTCCTTTGCCTCTCTTCCCTCTCATGGGTCCCTTAGATATTCAGAGCCTGGAAAACAAACCAGGTCACATAGACCCATTAGTTTTGTTTTCAGAGCTTTATTTTTAGAGAGAAAGTGGGATTTTCTTGGCTTATGCTTCCAGAGGAGAGATAGTCTATTATGATGGTAAAGGTATGGTTGGCTGGTAGAATCTGCAGTAGATTAAGTAATATTCATCCTAGAATGACAAGAGAAAAACTGAAGACTACTATGAGAAGCAGGGTTGGAACAACCAACCTAAAGGCCCACCTGATGTGACATGCCTCCCAACAGAAAGGCCACACCTCCTAAAGTTGCCACAGCCTTTCCAACTATCAACTCGCATTCCAAAATATGAGCCTGTGGGGACACAAGTTACACGCAAAAGTTATGTTCTCCACCCTTGGCCTCCATAGGATCATGGCCACCTTGTGATGCCAAACCATACTCAGTCCACCTTTAACTGTCCCGTAGATTACATCAGAAGCTCCAACATAGTTCAAAAGTCCAATGTACAAAGCCTCCTTAAAAATTAAAAGAAAAGTTACATAGTTTCAACATACGATGGCACAGGATAAATATTTCCATTCCAAAGGGAGAAAGGGAGGCATGTTGAGGAAAGATCAGTCTGTAAGTGCACTGAAAACCAGCAGGATGAACTCCAAATCATGCATCTCTAAATCCAGCAGAAGTTGTTCCCTTAGAAATAATCTCAGTTCCAAAGGACTTTGGTTCCACCTGTGTTATCACAGCTGCCTGCAGAATATATCCACTGTTTTGGCTGACTCCTCCTGTGATATGCATCTCTCCTTAATAGATGTCACATGTTAGCTCCAGAATCCCTAGTATCTTCATGTTGCCATGGGCAAACGAGGATTTAAATTCCACGGCACAAAAATGCTTTTCATGGGCCATGTAGGATTTCCAAGCCTGCATTTAGCTGCACTGTGAAACCTTGGAGGAGAGATCCATGACCTCCTCGCTCTTGCATCTTTTTTATATTTTATTATTTTGGTTTTACAAATATATTGAATACTTGCCTCTGCCTCCCTCCACCTTCTCTCCATCTCATTCCTCCACCAATCCATTCTCTCTGTTTCTATGAATCCCAGGATTACCTCTAGCTTGTCTACTCTTTGTCCAAAGAGAAGCAACATGACAAGCCAGAGAGACGAGTTTTCAGAATTTTCAATTAGGTATCTAGTATGTTGTGACTCTGTCGGGTTATAGTCGTGCAGTTCTGAAGAGTGTTTAACTCAAATGGAGTCATTGTGAAACTACAGCTTCCAAAGATCTGTCTGCAGGGGAAGTGGCAAGAAGATAAAAAGTTGAGAAATGGCCTATATCCTTATGTTTATCTTCAGCCTCAATATTAATGAGCAAATCAGGCATGGCAAGCATTTTCCTGAGCCACAACTTTAGTCTTTTATGTATGTGCTGAATGGCTTTGAACTCAACATGTTATGAAACAGGGCCGCCTCCTTTCACGTAGCACATGGAGTAATGGCCAAGTGAACATGCTCTTAAAAATCCCTTAAGATTGAGGGAAGTATTGCCTGGAAATGGTGAGTCTTCCATCCCTGCATGGTGAACTTCACACTCTCATGATATTGATAATCTGCATTGTGCACTTACCAATATGGGGTCCACTATACATGCTCACAGTACCTTCCGAACTATCAAAAGAGCTGGAGAGAGCAGGACTCATCAGTTTTGAACTGTTCACACTTCAGCAGAATCTGTAGTCAAAGGAGAAAGCTGTAACCTCATCACAGCGACCAGGGGAAAGAAAGACTTTCAGTGTATATACAAGGGGAATAGAACAGCATGATAAGCTCAAGGTGTACATCTTTTAAAAGCTGCCTCTGTTGGGCATTCCTTGGAACAAGGCATCCATGGAACATTACCCTTCCTCACCACGTCCTTTCCCAAAGCCCATAGCAACAGACTTTTCCCAGGTTGTGCTAGGGCACTGTTTATTCTGGTCAACAAATTTCTGGAGCATCTGTGAAGAAAAAGTGGCATGGGTAACCTTCTGCCCTGTAGCAATTACAGTGCAGCAAAAGGGGTTGTTTTCAAACATCAGACACATACTATGAATCAGCTCCAAAGGACAATTCTCTAACACTCAATTATTCTATGGGGAGGAGAAGGAAGAACAGGAGAAACTCTACTCTGCAAATGAATCATTAGATGAGAAACCATTACATCTACTGCAAAACACTGTCATTCAAGCCATGTGGATGCAGATTATAGATCTGATTCCACACTCAGTGGATACCTTGTTTTGGTCTCCTGAGTGATGGCCAGGATGGAATTTCCAACAACATTGGCTAACAGTGAGGCGTTCAGACCTGCAGCATCAAGAAGAGTTTTCGTACATATTGTGAGATTGTGCTAAATAGCTGTCAAAGAAGAACATTACAGAACTATAGAGAAACGTGCATATCATCTCTAGGACACAAAGCTTCAGTCTCAGCAGGAAACAAAAGGTACTTTTTGCCCAGACTGCAATAATTAAACAGGCTTTTCAAGTTTCCTGAACATACACCAGTTTTTCCTAAACATGGACTTTTTCAGTGAAGGTGGATGCTGTATCACTTGCCTGGTCATGATATTTGGAAGTCCAAAGTAGACCCTCAGCTGTTGAGGCTGTTCTGCCAGAGACCTGACAGCATGGAATTACATTTCCAGAATGGAAAAGCATCCAACTCAGTAGCCCAGATAGTACAATGTTCTCTTCCAGTTTCATAAAACTGTCCTATAGGGCAGATAACAGATTTGCTTTTACTTCACGCCAACCTGGACCAATGAGACTGTCACAGACTGAGACTATAGGGAAACATGCAATAGGTTCATCTGGAACAATTTCTGTCTTTCATTCTGTGGATGTATACCCACATCCCTGCTTCAAAAAGTTCATCATATTTGCATATAGGCACACCAAGGCCACACACATTCCTTATTTCTTATAACCACATAACAAAAGATCTGCAACAACCACTTTAGGATAGATTTTGTCTTAGTTGATGCTACATCCATGTCTGAATTGTCTAGCTCTACTGTTTTTTTTTAATTAAAAATTTAATTATACACATTAAAATTTTTTACCAGTTCCCTCCCTCCCCCCTCCTCCCCCTCCCCTTCCCCCAGTGCCTCCCCCCCAATTCCCAGAGAGTCCTTTATTGTGTACGCCTAACTCTCCACTGGGTCCTCCTCTCCGATGACATATAAGGACCCAGTGGCATTTCCATAAGCCCTTTCTCTTGTTCCCCTTAAGCATAAGATCACTACTATGGCTGTCAATCCCTTGCCTCCAGGGGTCTCGGTGCCCTTAACAGATGCTAGACTTTATGAGGGCAACAGTGCACTGGACATTGCGCAGGGCATGCAAAGTACCATTATGATTGCTTTGGCCCCAACTATTGTTGAGAATCTTGCAAATCGTTGCTCCTCCCATCCTTTTGCTCTTACAATCTTACCGCCCCCTCTTCCGCAAATGTCCCTGAGCTCCAGGATGGGGAGAGATTAGGCTGGCCTAGTTCTATGTGATTGATATATAGTCTCTGAAGTTCTGGATTGTGGTTGTTGATTTTCTTTTGCAGTTTTGCTGCTCCTGCAATTCCCTTCACTCCATTCTGCTGGGCACTGTATGTCACCCCCTGGCCAGAGACAAAAAGCTGTTAAACTGGAGTCTTGTTGTAATTAGCTCTACTGTTTGTATGACTGGGTGAGACAGAACATCAGGAAGGGGGATATTAAGTAACTCAACAGTAGCTTGGGTATGTGAGAGATGATCAACATCAAAAAAAAAACCTTGAAGTATTAGGGATTAATCAAAATGACAGCATCTGTGAAAGGCATAGGCAACTCAATGGGTTCAATCCTGAGACACACAAAGCCACACACACAAATACAGATGCACATACACACACACACAGAGACAGAGAGAGAGAGAGAGAGAGAGACAGAGACAGAGAGAGAGAGACATGCTCATGTATACTGTCCCACCCCACTCCTATATGCATGAGACATGGATTTCGATATGAACCCAAGTGCACACACAAAGTTATGCACAAGCATTGCTTTTTATAAGTCTTGCTTTTGGAGTTTGAAGAGCAGAAGACAATTAAATGCTCTCAAGAAGCCTAACAATTCTACGTTCACTGCATTTTAGCCTTAAAAGATAACCAAACACCTTCAGGGGCTCTTGCCAATTATTTCTCTTTGTGACCCATGTAATAATCCATGGAGTTGGAGGAATACTGTGGTCTGCTCAGTTGTGTAGATTTGGTTCATCTCTAAAGCATTGGCCTGTCTGTATTCATCATGTCTTTCAACTGTGCTGTTTACCAGGTCTGTCTCCATGAAGAAGATCCATGCAGATCTAGTGCTTCAGAGGTAATCAGTTCTATGAAACCCTTTACAGCCCCAAACTACCACAAACTGCATCAAGTCTTCACCTCAAAATTTCCACTACACTCACAGGACTTTCACGATGCGTAACTGAGGACTACAAGAAGCCAGAGGGCCAATAGAAAAAGACAAAATTAAGATGAAGAGAAAACAGAGTGAAGAAGATTTCAGGGCAGGGCATCCATGTGTTAAAGATCATGAAAGGCACATCAAACCTCCCAATGCCTCTGTCTGGAATCCACGTTTCTCAAGGCCATACATAGGAGTCTCAGAGAACATGTACTCATTGGGACCCTTCAATAAATGGATTTCAAATTTACTTGGATGGTAATATAATTAGAGATGCCAGACTGCAGTCATCAGTAGGGAGAAATTGTCAAAATAGGACAATAGTGCGATGCCTCAGTGGTGTGGGATAGACAACAGGACTCCTCATGTGAGATGAAGACACCATGTGGTCCTGGAAGGAGGCAGGCATCTGGAGACAGACTCAGATGAAGTGTAACTCTGGGAGAAAAAGGGAGTCTCTGCTCATGGATCGGGCTACCTAAGTCACCCCCTGGCCTACCCTGACTCTCTGCATACTAAAGGAGAATGTTTGTAGGTTGCTTGGTATGTATGTGCTGGGGAACAGCTGGCTCTTCACCAGCAACAGGCTCCCTCTCCTGTCCAGCTGGTACCACCCTGCCCTATTCCAGGCACTGCTCCTCTACTTGAGCTACTATTAGGACCTGATAGTTTAAAGACTCTGCCTTACCCCAACTCACTCATTTTTTCTCACTCAAAAGTGGTGTATAGAGGTTGCTCAGGGCAGCCTGTCCTCATGGAAAAGCTACTCAACAATACCATTTTCAGAGACTGATTTATGTGCTGTCTTCCATCAACATGGAAAAAGAACTTATCCCAAGTGAACCTTGGGTTTCCACACCACTCAGTTTGAGGAATTGTTCAGGGTCTTAGAGAGAGGGAAGATACCCCTCACAAGCTATACTGTCCTCAGGGGAAGGTCACTCAATCAAAGGGACAAGGTACAACTATTCAGCTGACCATGGCAGCTGAAATCCCAGTTTCACTGTGCTGGCTATGACCTGGGCACCTTACCATGGGGAGACACCAGGGTCGATAGTTAAGCAGTACCTCAGAAGGCAGGAGGGAATGGTGGTATGTTTGGATAAAACTCCCAGTATTGGTGCAGATTATGTCCCAGGACTCTTGCTTGGGCTCTTAGTCCTTTCTTTAGATCTGAGCCCTCTAAAAGGAAATCAGAAATCCATTTTCTTGAGAGCCGCAGTGGAGAACTTTACCCTTTTTTTTTTTTTTTTTAATACCGTAGAGACTGTCAAAAATTGCCAGTGCCGACTATATTTCAAGTCGTCATGGCGGGGTATTAGGAAAAGTTTTCAATTAGCAATAATCGCGCCTCGGATAAACCTCATTGGCTACGATACTGCCACTGCGCAAAGCTAGAACTTTACCCTTTCATGATTCCAATTTGATAATCTGCACTGGGCACCTATCAAGATGGGAACATTTTACATTTCCTTCATGATGCCTTGAAACTATCAGAGGAGCCAGGCAGCTCATCACTTCTATACTGAAGACATTTCTGCAGACACTGTAGTCACAGCTTACTAAGTGGAAGAAAACATTGGGAATATGGCAATATGATAACTCCTAAGTGCATTTTATTGAAAGGTGCCTCTGTTGGGCATACCTTGGAACACAGCATCTTTGGAACATACTCCTTTCTCACCATGTCTTTTCAGGAAGCCACAACAGAAAACACTTCTCCGTTAGGATGTGTTACTCTAGTTACAGTTTCTGGAGCACCTGGGAAAAAAGACAGGCATGTGTAACTTTCTGCCCTGTAGTAATTCTAGGAGAGCAAAAGAGGTTATTTTCAAGGAACAAACACATATTATGAATCAACCCCAAAGGACTTTTTCTCTATCTCTATTTTGGGATAGGGAGACAGGATGGGAGACGTTCTAATCTGCACATGAATCACTAAATTAGAAATCATCACATCCTCTGCAAGATACTGTCATTTTATCCATCAGGATGAAGGTCTTAATCTGATTCTAGCCTCAGTAGATATCTTGTGTTGGTCTCCTGAGTGAAGGCCAAGATGGAATTTCCAACATGTCTGCCAGATGTCATGGCATGGAGACCTTCAGGGTCAAAGAGAACTTTGGTATATGTTGTGCGATTCCACCAAGGAGCTGTTAAAGAAGAACATTGCAGAAATATGGAGAAGTAGGCACAATGACACATAATCCCCAAGAGCCAAAGCTGCAGTCTCTGCAAGCAACAATAGATGCTTTTGCCTGGATTGCAGGAATTGAACAGGCTTTCCAAATCTACTAGACACATGTCAGTTTTCCATAAATATGGTGTTTCTCAATGACAATGGGTGGTGCTTCACTCACGTGGCCATGATATTTGGAAGCACAAAGTAGAACCACAGCATTGTTGAGGCTGTTTTGCCAGAGACTGGCAGCATGGAATTAAATTTCCAGAGTGGAAAAGAATCAACTTTGTAACCCAAACACTTCAATATTCTTTTCCAGTTTCACAACACTGTAATATGGGGCAAACAACTGATTTGCCTTTACTACATGCAACCCTGGACCCACAAGACAGTCACAGACTGAAGCAGCAGAGAGACATGCAGTAAGAACAATGGTACATCACTCTGTCTTACATTCTGTTGATATGTACACATCTCTCACCATCACAAATCTTATCATAGTTGCAAACAAGTACACCAATGCCATGCACATTGCTTGTTTATAATAACCATAGGACAAAAGATCTGCAACAACCAACTTTAGGACAGATTTTGTCTTAGTTGATGGTGCTTTCATTTTTTCATTGCCTGGCTCCATTCTTTGTGTGTTAGGGAGAGATATAACATAAGGGAAGGGGTAGTAGTTAAGGAGCTCAACGGTAACTTCTGAACATTGAAAGATGAACACCATAAAGGATACTCTGAAGTACTAGGGATAGATCACAGGAATAGCATTATTGACAGGCATAGGCAACTCATTTGGTTTCCATCCTGACACATACACACACACACACACACACACACACACACACACACACACACACATTCTCACACCACTCTTACATAAGAGGTGTACTTAGATACCAACCCAGGAACACACACAAACGTTACCAATTACATGTCTTCTCTTTGGAATCAGAAGTGCAGAAGAAAGACAAACATTCCCTAAGGAGACAAACACAGTTTATAATCTCTGCAAGTCAGCCAGAAGAATTATATAACATGCCTTTGGCCCTTTTCCAACTATTTCTATATGTGCCATAGTTTCTAATCCATAGACTGGGAGAAACACCATTCTCTGATCAGCTGGGTAGATTCAGTCCATCTCACAAACATTGACATTCATCATCTTTCAATCTACATTCATCATGTCTTTCAATTTTCTGATTAATAGGTCTGACTCCATGAAGAAAATCCATGTAGTTCCACCTCACCAGAGTTCATCTACTGTATGAAACCCTACTCAGCCCTAACCTACCACCAACTGCATCAAGCCTTCACCTCAAATCCTCCACTGTACTCACAAACCTTTCCTAATGATGCATCTAACGATGTGCATGAAGACAGAGAGCCAACAGAAAAAGACACAGTAAACTATAAGGAAATCAGTCTGAAGAAAAACTCAGAGCAGGGGACCCACAGGTTTAAGAGTACCAAACATACCATCCTGGTCCACTCCTCTCTCTAGAATCCATGTTTCTCCAGACCATGCACAGGAGTCTCGGAGAACTTTTGATTCCATGTCCTCATGCAAAAATTGGATTGTAACTTTACTTGGTCATAACGTGATCAGACGTGTTGAGACCACAACCATCAGTAGGGAAAAAAGTAGTGAAAGCAAGACAATAATATAATTTCTCAGTGCTAGAGAGATAATAGTATGAGTGACATGAAATGAAGACATCATTTGGTCCAGGAAGGAGCAGGCTACATGAGACATACACTCAAATGGAGTACAGGTCAAGGAGAAAAGGGATCTAGAGTGTCTGCTCATGGAAGACATGAGTGGTCCCCTACTCTACTTTGAATCTATACACAGTACAGGAACATGTTTGCAGGCTGAATGGTACATCTGTGCTGGAGAACAGCTGGTCTTGTACCATAAATAGGCTCTCTCTCCTCTCTAGCTGCCTCTACCCTGCCCTTTTCCTGGGAATGTTTCTTTAATGGAAGAATTATAAGGACTAGCTAAATCAAGGATTCTGTCTCAACCCAACATATCTTTTCTAACTCAAAAGGAGCTGTGCAGAGTTTTATCAAAGCAGTATGTCCTCGGGGAGAAGCTGTTCTATCTTAACAACTTCACAAAATGATTTAGGATCTGTCTCTCTTTCATCAACATGAGAAAATTAACTTATCCCATTTGAACCTCAGGTTTCCAAACAAGTGGGTGTATGCAGCTGTGATATTTAATCCTGGGTGTCAAATAAGTCAGATCAGCTGAGACCACCTGAAGAGATTATCTGGATCAACACTTTTACAATGCAAGACCAGCCTTAGAACTCATGGGAACCTCCTAGCAGTGGACCATATAAAAGGTACCATAGAACAAGAGACAATGAAGAAGAGTGACTCTTCAGGAATCCTACAGCCTTCAATTGTGACCTGCTAGCCTACATGATGTCTGCTGTGACTCAGCCTGCCTGTGGCCACCAGGCACATCACTTCTCCCACGGAAGTCTCTTTCTCCCCTGTGAAACTATAAATTGAATAAATCTCCCTTTCTCCATTAAGTAGTTTGATTTTGGATGCTTTCTCACAGCAATAGTTGAAAGGTTACTTTCAGTAATTTGTCCCAGGAGTGGGGTATTGCTGTGAGATTAAGAGCATGTGGTATTATAACATGAATCTGTGAGGCTAAGAGAAGTTGGAACCAAGAAGCATGGCCAATCCCGCGATGTGGCTACTGTGCCTGTGGAACTGTTTGTTTGGAGAAATATGGAGAACTTTGGGACTTTGTGCTGGGAAAGTCTTTGCATCTTGGCAATGGGGCCAAATGGGCCTTTCTTGTGAGATTGCCAAAGAGAGCAATGCTATGAGAGACTCAGGTTTTGATGGTCCAGAGAGGAACAGAGACTGTGTTTGCAATTGAACGAGTAACAAATGGAGTCATGTGTTGGCAGAGAGTTAGTGAATTTTTGCCCTTGTCCTGAAAGCTTTCCTGAGGTTAAACTGGAGTGCTTAGTGGAAGAAATTTCAAAGTAATGTAGTCTTGACAATGTGATATGGCTACTTTTTAGTTGTCTTCAGAGTTATGAAAAAGAGCAAAGAATCAGGCAGAAAGAAGAAACTGTATTGCTGATGAAAATGCAACGGAAAATATAGTCAAACCAAGAAGCAGAAGACAAAATGTTGACTGTTAAAGAGATTAGCTCCAGTAGTAAACCAAAGTCTGCTCTCAATTTGGATGATAGAAGGGCAAGATTCTCAGAGGAGACTCCTACCCATAAGAATGCAAATCCTTTAGGAAGGAATGAACTGAAGGGTGAAGTTCCAAAGCAAAGTTCCGTTTCTCCCCTAAAGCAACTGCCCAGTAGAAAAAGAATTTTTGTAATATATGTCAGCACAGAGAAACTAAATCAGGTGTGATTCAAGGGGCCAATCTCTAACCCTAGACTACATCGGACCTGGCATCATTGTCCATGTGGTTCTGGTTTTAGAGCCACAAAGATGCAAGAGGGAGGAAGTCATGGAACTCTCCTCCAAAGTTTCAGAGAAATGGGAAAATCCAGGCAGCATGTGGCAGAAAGCCTGCAGTTTACAGACCCAAGAAGGGCAGTTTGTGCTGTGGAGTTAAAGCCTGGTTTGCCATTGAGAAATAAAGATGTTAGCGATATCAGAGACAACATGGGATATCTGCCAAGGACAGCTGTATACCCTGGAAGCAGTCAGCAAAGAGGGATGTGTTCCTTGGGCAGTTGCGTTGGAGTGGAGGAACCGAAGCCCTTTGGAACTGAGATGTTTTCAATGAGAGGCTTACCTGTTGGACTAGGAACCACAGGATTTGTAGTTGATCCTGATGGTTTTCCATGTCATTATAGCCTGATCTTTCCTGGATATGACCCCATTCCTTCCTTTTAGAATGGGAATGTTTATTCTGTGCCATTGCATGTTGGAAGTATATAATTTGTCTTCTGATTTTATATGAGGCTTTGGCTTATAGCCTTTTGGGCCTGTATTGGTACGAGTAATGTAGTCTGTACTGAGACTTTTAAAGTTGGACTGAGTATGGCTTGCACTAAGAAGATATTTATGCTATGTAATATTATGTTAATCTGTATTTATGTGATACAATATTGAAATCTACACTATGATGTTGTGCTATGGGACACTATTTCTGAAGAGACATTCTCACTTATACTGGGAAAAATAATGAATATGCTATTGTACTTGGATAGCTACAATATATTAGGCAGAATTATGAATCATACTGTTTTATGTGGAGATTAAGAATAGCCTAAGGAAATGTGATCTGGTGTCAAGTTGACAAGGGGTGGACTTGTGATTATTAATGCTGCGTGTCAACTTGACATGCCTGGTCTTAACTAAGATCAGCTGTGGCTACCTGAAGAGATTATCTGTATCAATACATTTACAAGGCAAGACCAGCCCTTGAACTCATGGGAACCTCCTACAAGTGGACCATATAAAAAGTTCTGTACAACAAGAGACAATGAAGAAGAGAGACTCCAGGAATCAGCCTTCAATTGTCACCAATTAGCCTATCTGATGTCTACTGTGACTTGGTCCGTCTACAGTCACCAGCTATGTCACCTCCTCCATGAAAGAGAGTTTCTCCCCTCTGGAACTGTAAGGTGAATAAATCTCCCTTTCACTCTTAAGTGGTTTGACTTTGAATGCTCTCTCAGACCAATAGTAAGAGTAATCATTACAGCAGCCTTGGGAAGAAAGATGATACACCTCACAATTGGTGTTTGCCTCAGGGGAAATTCACTCAAACAAAAGGACAGAGTAAAACTATTTAACTGATATTGGCATCTGAGACGTAGTTTCACTATGCTGCTGGTGACTTACCATGGAGAGGCACCAGGGTTGGTGGATATGAGGAGACATCATTAGAGAGTAAGGGAGGTTGATGTCCTTGGAGAAACTGCCCAAGAGCAGAGCTCCCAATATTTGCTCATGTAATGTCCCACAAGTCCTGGACTCGCAGTTTCCTCTTCCGATTTGAGCCCTGGAAAATGAAGCCAAAAGTCCATTCTGCCAATGAGCCCCACCAGGATCCCTGATGTCACAGTTAAGCACAGGTGTCAACTTGATGGCTGAGGGTTTGAGCTCTGGGCACATCTGTAGAGAATTAGTGGTTGAGTTAGGCCCAGAGCAATCCTGCAGGAGATTGTCTAGCTGTTGGGAAAGGCCCAGCCCATAGTGGGTAGGACTAGGCCCTCAAATAAATCACAGAAAGCTGGTTGAGAGAGTTGGCAACCTTCTGTTCACTTGGTCAGACATGCTGGTCTGGCAAGTAAGGATTGTCCATCTCTTAGCTATTATGTGGTGATAGTGTGGCCAGTTCCCTTGGCCCTGGTGTTGGTGCATGTTCTCCCATCAAGCTGGACTGAGAATTGTAATCAGGAATTATAAGAGAAAATAAACCCTTGTTCTCTTAAGCCATTTGATGGTCATTTATCAGCAACTATGCAGGCGAACTGCAACACCCAACATCTCCATTGTCTCTCATACTAACCTCCATTGGATAGGTAGGGATAAGGCTCATTGTCACATACCAATACCCCAAGTAGACCACCTTCTTCCCTGTCTTAGAAACAGGAAGGGACTGATAAGAAAGCAGACTCCTTCTGGAAAAATGCAAGTTTGTGACTTTTCCCCAGTATCGATAGAGATGGTTTTCCCAAAATAATTTTAAGAATCCTTGAAGATCCATGACAACTCGGTGAATGATGATTTTGAAGGAAATCAGCATTAAGATAATTTGGGAGTTGGGATTGAGTGTGGAGAAGTGAGTAACAATGCACATACTTACTTGTGTGTACAAGGAAGAATCCAGGCCAGTTGGGCCAAAGCCACTTGTATTTCAGGCCTGGCTCTCCTGTGGCTGTCCTCATGCAAGCCAGGCCGGGCCCCTCCCTAGTGTCAATCACTAGGGATGTGGGCTTCTCCCCCAACACTTGAGAGCAAACAGATAAAGGATAAACTCTTAGTGACAATGACAACCCAGGGCAAAACTCTGACTGTCCTGCCATATAGGTAGATCTTACCCCAAGCCCTGTCGCCAGTCCTACTCTCCAGTCTTTCCCACTCTCTGGACCCAGTTTCTGCTGTCAAATTCTTGCCTTGGTTTTCTTTTACTACAGACTATATGCATGTGATTGCACATGTGTACTTGGTGTGCCCATCCCAAGAGAGGCAGAGAGGACAGCAGGGTCTTCCTCTAATGCTCTCAGATTCAGCGCTTTGACACACAGTGTCTTATTGAAATTGGACCTTGAGACACTTAGATTAAGCTGATCAAAAGCAAGCCCCCACAAATCCTTCTGACTCTGTCCTCCCACCCTCCCCTTTCTTAAGGTTCTGGTACTCTAGTCACATCTGGGTTTTGACATTGGCGGAAAGAGTCCAAAATTCAGGCCTTCTGCTTACTTGGCAAGTACTCTTGGACACACAGCCTTGAATCCTGCCTATTTACTCCCTACTTTGATTCCAAACTTCTCTGGATCCAAATAAGAGATGTTATAGAATTTGTTTCATAAGCTGTTAGATAAGTAAAGAAGCACTTCCCAACAAGTATATAGGTATTATTTATAACTAAAAAGGATATATTGAAAAGCACAGAGAAATAAAACACAGAAGGGTACTTTGATCTCACCACCTACCCATATCTGCTGCTGTGTGTATACGCCTCTTCATTTGAAGGCGGGATTTTGGTCCTCAGAAGGCAACAACTGTTTTTCCGTGGCACACAGCAACAAAGATTCAGAAAAAAATTGGCAATACCCCTTTTCACACCTTTCCAGCCCCTGATTGATGATCGTCTAGGAGCTCTGCTGTTTTCCAGACTGGATGTCCCTAAGGACATTGAACTGAGGCTACTTTGCTGGCTGCTTGTGGAATCGCCAAGAACTTCAGCTCTGGGGCTGGGAGCAGAATCATCCCCTGTGAGGCTGTGGCCATGCTGATGATCAGTGGAGACACTGGGCTCATCCTGAGTCTCAGGCTCCTCCCCAGAAGAGTCCTCCAGCGATGAGCTGTCTCTTGAAGAGTCCATTGAGGAGGAATCTGTGGTTTTGCTCTGTGATGACTCACCCGAAGAACTATCAGCTGTTTCTTCACGAAGGAGAGAGGCTTTTAGATGGCATTTCCTCTTCTTCAAGGAACACAGGGTAGGTGGCAGGCTGAGCCTTCTTCCACTGATCTCACCACTGAGAAGGTTGGGTGGAGCAGGAAAAGGGAAGGCAGGAAGGGTAGGCAGGCTGGTTCCCTTCCTTAGGGTCACAGGGAAGGAAGGGTGAAGTGAAGGGATCAGGGATCCACCCAGCTGCCCAGGTTTCACTGTGGTGTTCCTGCCCTGGTACTTCAATATTAAATATAATGCCATTGTTGCATTAAAGCAATTATTGTTTAAAGCTTCCCTTATCTTGTGTGGGCTATATCCCATGCCTCCCATGCGAAGAATGATGTGAGGATCTGGTATCCTATGAAGGTTATCTGCAGTATAATCAACGGGGACTTCATCATCTTCCCCTAGCCAACGAAGCCCCATGACATGTTCTATAGTTGGCCTCTCTCCTGGGTCTACAGTCAAAAGGTTCTTTATAACTAACCAAAGGTTAGGGGACAGGTTAAATTGGATGGAAAACCTGGCAGCTAAAACCTGCTCCTTTAATTCTTCATAACCGTCACCCGGGAAGGGGAGGCAACCCGTCACCATAAAATATAACACCACCCCTGAACTCCAAACATCCACGGCAAGCCCATCATATTCTTTATCCTGGAAGAGTTCGGGGGCACAGTATGGTAAAGTTCCACAGAAATCTTTCAACTTCTCTCCCATGGCCACTCTTCGGCTTATGCCAAAGTCACTGAGTTTGATGTTTCCATGGGTATCGACCAAAATATTTTCAGGCTTGATGTCCCTGTGGGCAATGCCCTTGCCATGGCAATACCTCACTGCGGCTGCTAACTGTTTAAATATTTTCTTTGCTTCAGTTTCATCTAAGAATCCTGTTCCAACTATCCTGGAGTAGAGTTCTCCACCTGGACAAAACTCGGTAACCATGTTGATGGTATCCTTTGTATAGATGATCTGCCACAGCCTCACAATGTTGGGGTGATTTAGGGTTTTGAGTATTTCTACTTCTGATGGTATCAACAAGCTGTTCTCCTGCTCCTTCACAATAGTTTTTACTGCCACTCGTGTGTCTGTTACTAAGTGACGGGCCAGGTTAACTTTTCCAAAACTCCCTTGTCCAAGGGTTGTCACGATGTAATAGTAGTCAGTGACTGATTCCTCCTCTAAACAGCTGTCCTTGTCGTCTCTCTCCATGTTCCACACCCTTACTATGGGGCTGGAAATATTCAGCAACAAACCACCTACCAAAGGAAGAGGAGAAGTCATGGAAAGCAAGGGGTGAGATTAGCATATAATTAGCAAAATGAATCAGTAAAAAAATAGGTGTTGCTGACACTGAGATAAAAGAGCACACCATTAGGATGTTTAACCAGAATATCCACAAGGTCACTAGGGAACAGCTTGAAAACATGTTCCAGTGAATTGGAAAGTCTGATAGAGATGGATGAGTTTCTACAAATATGTCCTCCCAATACTTAATCAGAAAGACAAACCATCCAAAATGATCCATAAGAACAAAAAGAAGTCTGATCAGTAGGACACAAGGAGAAAAAAGTCCTTCATATTAAAATGTCTTTAAAAAGCAGAACAAATCCCACAAACTGTAATACAATAAAGAGACAAATTCACCAATGAAATCTATTTTATCTTTAGAGATGAACAAACCCACAATCTCCAAAAATAATCCTGTACATTCCAGAGGAGACGAGCCCAACTCCTTGTATAAAGCCAATGTCATCAGACTGCAGACAATCCAAAATCTCAATAATAAGACTATGCCACAACGATTGAACAGGATTCAAGGACATGAAGTGCATGCATGCACATGCCATGATGCCATTCCTCATGTAGCCCAGTTAACACAGATGAGAAACTGAAGCTAACAAAAGACTTAACCAAAGGAAAGCAAATTGAATTCTTACAAAAAGAATCTGCTGGAGCCTTAATGACAATGAAAGGGCATAGAAAAGTAAAATAAATCAACCCAAAACCTAATTATCAATGAAAATGAAATTTTAAAAGAACTTAAATCAAACCTACAAAAATACAGAACAAGTTGGGGAACATGTGCATTATGTTTAATTTGAGGAGATCACCCCAGATTCCAAATTCAGACAATAACCAACTTTCAAGTGCCACAGATGACCACCATTCAGCGCTGCAGCAAAGGACAAAGCTATTGCCAACCAGTACAGTATATGACCAGCTATCTGTAACTCCTGGTAGTGGCTCCTTGTGAGGTCTAAGAAAGAAGTAGACCAAACACAGCTGGCAGCAACACGCAGTGGCACTACTTTTAATCTATGGTGTGTATTTGTCAATTTTCTCCTCCCTGGGACCAAAAGTTCAAGAAGAAGTTACTTAAAAATTTTCATATAAATTAGTTTCATATAAAAAGTTTCATATTTCATATACAAAAAGTCTACCAGGGGCCAGAGGATTAAAACTTGACCCTTGTCACCATGCACAAAAATTTATTCAAAATAGTTCAATGGCCTTAATATTAGGCCAGAGACTATAAAAACTATAGTAGAAAGAGTAGGGAACTCCCTCTAGCTGATTGGGCTAGGCCAGCAGTTCCTAAACAGAAATCCAATAGCACAGACACTAGAACCAACACTCAACAAATGGGATCTTATGAAATTAAACACCTTCTGCTCAGATAAAGAGATTGTAAACCAGGGGAAAAGGCAATCCTGCATTCCCACCAGCAACCTGTGAGTTCCCTTCTCTTCACATCCTCTCCAACATTTGGTGTTGTTTGTATTATGGAATTTTGCCATCTTGACCTAGGTGAAATAATATCTCGGGGAAGATTTGATTTGCAATTCCCTGATGGCTAGGGATGTACATACTCCCTAATAGGTGGATCCTAGTTCCAAAATCACTTTATGACATATTCAAAGATAAAGCTCTGTAATACCCACTGTAATCACAAAGATTATAAACAGGAGGGAAGGGGACATTGGGCCCCTCATAAAAAGGAAATAGGGGATCATGCTTCAGCAGAGAAATAGGTCACCATCAAGTATTGCATGTAAGTAGGGAGACATCTGGTGAAGGCTCACTCTCACTTTCCTTCCTGGTCACTTGTGACTGGACAGGTTTGTTCTCACTGATCAGGGAGGGTATAGGGACTGGCAGATAGATGGTAACCATCCAGCAAATGGGACAATGACCTACACACACACACACTGCTGTGTCCTACTCCTATTCTTCCATCTACCTTTGAGTCTCCTCTTATATTAAGATCTTCATTAAAACCGTCTTTTCTCTTTGGTTAGGAGGTAACCTTGGATACCAATCAGGAATTCAATCAAAAACTTAAATATTTTCATATAAATAAGTTTCATATAAAAAAGTTTCATATTTCATATACAAAAAGTCTGCCAGGGACCAGTGGATTAAAACTTGACCCTCACTTGTCACCATGCAAAGAAAGCAAAACTACAAACAACAACAAACCATAATTCAGAACACCAAAGATCCTACATTAATCACCTGGAACCAGACCAGCCAAATCTCTCCTCATCTTGCAGAACAGGGGGTGGCAAGATTGTAACAGCCTAAAGATGGGGAGGAACAGTGATGTGCAAGATACTCCACACAAGTTAGTGCTGCAGCAGCCAGAATTGGACTTTGCCTGACCTGCACAATGGCTGACATGTCAATGACTCCCCAAAGTCTAACATGGATCACAAGGGAGAAGGCTCCAGGCATTAGTATCCTTTGAGGCATGGATTAAACAGTCATAATAGAGTTCCCACTTTAATGAGGAGCCCAAGAAGGGGGAAAGGGTGGAGAGTGCAAGGGGGGACAACTTTGGAGAAGAGGAGAGAGAAAAAGGATGGAGGTGCCTATTGAACTTAGATGACTGGGAAGAAATAAAATGTGGGAGAAAAAATAATTTTATTAAATTTACATTTTTATGTTAAAAAATTTGTATAAAATTTCATATAGAAAGTACTATGCAACCTACATGGAGAATGAAAACACTCAAAAGTCACATCAAAGTGTGAAAGCTACAAGCTGCAATACCCTCCTTGTCAAGATACAACCATCAGTGAAACACTGGCAACAGTGTCAAGTAGAAAACCAACAGCTTTGTGCTTAGATTCAAGGTCTATTTTTCAACAGCAATCCCACTAAGAGAGCTGGAAACCAGACCAAGAACCTATGGAAGAGCAAGGCACAGACTCTAGTAGAGAGGGTGCTGCAAGGTATTCAGTATTACCTGTAAGGATACTATCTCAAACATCAAAAAGAAGGAGCAGTAAACTTGTGGTGGTAGAACATGGATTGTAGGCATGCTGTTTGCATTACATTCATGTATGAACTGCTAAAAGAATAAAGATAAGTACATGTGCTAAAAGCTAAAGAAAAAATTATAAAATATTGTTTTAGGCTAGGAATGTAGTTCAGTCATAGAGTGCTCAATGTTTTGAGGTTCAACACCAAGAACAACAGAAAGGTTACCTGAGAACTCATTCTTCATTACAGAAATTCTCTGAGTGTTGCAAACAGCATGTCTGTGATCCATATTCTAGCAAATGGTTTGGCACAGGTCATTAAAGACAATGTAGAGGAAACTCGTGGGCCAAACACAAAGAAAGATATGAAAGCAGAAGTGTGAACTGGAAAAAGAGGGGGTATGGAATTGAGTAATAATAAATGGACTGGGTGTGACAAAAATTCGTTATCTTCCTGTATAAAACACTAAAAGAATAAAAGATGGGGAGACCCAACAGTAAACAAGATACTCCGCACAAGTCAGGGCTGCAGAAACCAGGATATAGCCACAATGTGATTGGACCTTGCCTGACCTGCACAATGGCTGACATTTCAACAATCCCCCAAAGTCTAGCAGGATCATAGGGGAGAAGGCTTCAGGCAGTAGGATCCTTAGAGGCAAGGGGTTAAACAGTCATAGTAGAGTTCCCATACTAGAGGGCATCCCAAGAAGGGACCCCAAGCTATACCACTAAGTTCTGAACCCTTGCTAGTGTAGATAACTCAGACAGAAATTCAGTGTCCATATAAACATGCTCTCAGAGTGGGAGGTAAAAAGCAGGAAGCACCAAGAGAGGAGGAGGGAAGAAAAAGAGGTGAGAGAGAGAGAGGAGAAGTAGAAAAAGTGGACAGTAGAATGGGGGGTAATGGGGAGAAAGGGAAAGGGGAGGGACAAAAATGAGGGTACCTTTTGAGATTGTATGACTAGGAAAAATGTGTAACAAAAATAAATAAAAATTTAAAAATAAAAAACTAAAACCTACCAATAAAACTACAGCTTCTAATACATACTCACTCTGCGGAATTCAGTTAGATCACCATCAGATTCCCAGAAAATATAGCAAAAGTCCAAGTCACACAGATCACCACCATTCAGTTATCTGCATCGAAGGACAAAAATGGCCTCAGCCACTACACTCTATGACCAAACCTGCATGATAACTCACAATGGTCCCTTGTGACATCATAGGAAGTAACAGTGCAGACCCGGCTGCCAACAATCCACAGAGGTCCTGTTAGTTTAAATGAGTGTGCTAAGTTTTTCCTCACTGAGACCAAATGTTTACTAAGATGCAACTTCAAAGAGAAAGGTTTTGTGTTTTCCCTTTTAGGGACACAGCAGAAGCAGGACATGATGGCAGAAGTGGCCTCTGGTCAGGTGGTGGGAGCTGGAGTGCGCTGGTGACATGCATTGCCCTGATCTTCAACCAGCCCCACTTTCCAAGTGTCTTAAAATGGAACAAGTGTTAAACACAAAAACATCTCGGGAACATTGGTCAAGTAAGTCATAACAAGGGTCTTCCCCACTGTCAGTGTAACAGGGCCAACAGTGGAAACTACAAGGAAAGAACACAGCTTGAACTCAGGAACTTTCTGCTTAGAAAGGCACCCTACAAAATCCTTCAGTGAACGTTGTACTTGGATCCAAATGATTTTAACATTTGGTTCTCAAAATTCCTTTTCTCTATTCTCAAGGAAACTCAGATTATTGGTGTCAAATACTTACTATCCTTTCAAAGTTACCCTGACGCTTTGTCACTACCATGGCATTTTGTTTTGTGTCCTCAATAGTGAAGCAAGACCTGATCTCAGTTCTTCAACCTTTTTTCTTTTTTCTTTTTCCTTTTTATTTCCACACATTAACAAACTTCACAGGTATACCGGTCCCGGTTCCCCCCTCCCTCCAAACCCCTATCCCCTGTGCTCCCCTCCCCTCCCCTTTTTCTTCCCATCTCCCAGTTCCTCCACCTCCCATCCCCGGAGCATCCTTTAATGTGCATGCCAAGCTCTCCTCTGGGTCCTCCTCTCCGATGAGTTGCAAGGACCCAGTGGCATTTCCCAGAACCCTTTCCTGTGTTCCCGTTAAGCATAGGAACACTATTGTGTCTGTCAATCCCTTGCCTCCCAGGATCCTATTGCCTTTAGCAAATGCTAGACTTTGTGAGGTCAATAGTGTGTCGGACATTGCGCGGGACATGTAAAGTCCAAATATGATTGTTTCGGCCCTGACTTGTGTGAAGTATCTTGCATATCATTGCTCCTCCCATCCTTGTGCTCTTAACAATCTTACCGCCCCCTCTTCCGCAAATTTCCCTGAGCTTCAGGATGGGGAGAAATTAGGCTGGCCTAGTTCCCGGTGATTGATATAGAGTCTCTGACGTTCTGCATTATGGTTTGTTAATTTTTTTTTCAGTTTTGCTGCTCCTGCAATGCCCTTGGCTCCACCCTGATGGGTATTGGATGTCACTCCCTGGCCAGAGAGAAAAACCTGTTAAATTAGAGTCTTGTTATAAGAGTATATTCAAAGGTAGATGTAATAAAAGTAGGAAACCGCAGTGAGGGAGGGGTCAATCACCCATCTGCGAAATGGTTACTTTCTATCTGCCAGACTATACGCCCTCCCCTTCTGGTAAGATCATACCCCCTGAGTTGTAAATGATCAGGAAGGAAACTCTGTGAACTTAACCAGATGGCTCATCACTTACTTCCAGTTCTTGATGGTGGCCTATTTTCTCTGCTGTAACATAGTCCCCTCTCTCGTTAGTAGTGTGGCCCTCCCCCATCCCTCCTGTTCATAATCTTAGTAATTACTGTAGTTATTATAGAGATTTATCTTTGAGTGTCTCTGCGTGGATTTCGTACTAGGAGCCACCTATTAGGGAGTATATACAGCGCTTAATTTTCTGTGTCTGCGATACTTCACTCAATATAATTGTTTCTAATCCCATCCATTTCCTGGCAAATTCCATTAATTCATCATTTTTGATGGCTGAGTAGTACTCCATTGTATAGATGTACCACTTTTTCCTTATCCACTCGTCAACTGTTGGACATTTGGGTTGATTCCATGACTTTGCTATTGTAAACAGTGCTGCTATGAACATGGTCATGCTTGTGCTATCGAGATGAATTTTTGCTGTTTGGGGGGTTATTCCCAAAAGTGGAATCGCAGGGTCATATAGCATTGTAATCTTTAATTTCTTTAAGAATCTCCAGATGGCTCGCCAGCGTGGCTGTAGGAGCCTGTATTCCCACCAGCAATGTAGGAGAGTTCCCCTCTCTCCACATCCTCTCCAGCATTTGTTGTTGTTTGTATTGTGGATTTTTGCCATCCTGAGCGGGGTGAGATGATATCTCAGGGAAGTTTTGATTTGCATTTCCCTGATGGCTAAGGAAATGGAGCATTTTTTAAGATATTTTTTAGACATTTTAATTTCATCCCTGGTAAAGTTTCTTTCAAGTTCCAGGGCCCATTTTTTAATTGGGCCATTGTTTTCCTTGGAGTTTAGTTTTCTAAGTTCTTTGTGCACTCTGGATAATAGAGCTCTATCCGATATGTGGTTAGTGTAGATTTTCTCCCATTCTGTGGGTTGCCTTTAAGCTCGTGTTACAACCCCTTTATCTGAACAGAAGCTCTTTAATTTCACCAGATCCCAACTGTTGAGAGTTGGTAGCAGTGACTTGGTTGTCTGTTGAGGAACTGTCATTAACCTTTTTTCTATGGGCCCACATTCTATCATAGTGATGGACCTTATGCCTCAGTACCTCTAAAGCCTCAACTTGTAACACAATTATTGCACCAAGACTGTAGATTCAACAAGGGTTTCATGGACACTCAAACACAATACCACACAAACCAGAGCTGGTTCCCATAAGCTGTAATCTGACTGAGGGGAATCCTTCGACGGAAGGACCAATGAGACAGGAAGTCAAACAGCATGTAGAAACATCTTTGCTGAAGCCAAGTACAGAACAATTACAAAAGGTTTCATGCTGGAAATGAGATGAAGTCAGAGACAAAAATCTAAATCAAGCTTCAATAAACAGGAGCTCCTCGGGCATGATAGCAGAAATAATTTCTGAGACAGAACTGGTGCCTGGAAGAATCAGATCCTTCCCTAATCATTCATAGGTATTATCTGGTGTATTTCTGGCACATTTGTGTGAAGACTAGAAACGGCAAATTCCTCTCTGACTTCCTTGGTGCATATACTGAGAAGCACACACTAAAAGTAAGAATTTGACCCTGGGACCAAATGTGGACAACAGTGTGTGTGTGTGTGTGTGTGTGTGTGTGTGTGTGTGTGTGTAAAATACAGTTCTTAAAGTTGACAATCATGATGCCATGTTAACAGGACCTTTTTGTCCAGCCTGGCCAACTGTGATATCCTTATATGGAGAACATTAACAACTGGCACTTGCCTTAACATTGAGAATTAGTATTTTAATCCATCTTTCATCAGCCTTGAAACACTCTCCAGACAATAGCAAATCTACACGTCAGATCACACATCATTGATAACCTGCTGGCCTTTGACTAGCAATGTTTCCTAGTCCATCATTTTCCCATTCAAGAAACACAACATCAATCCTGGATTAGAAAGCACTGGTTTCCCTACCACTAAGAATCTGGACAGCAATGGATAACCACAGACTGTCTCCTGGATTCTTACCCATAGCTAAACTAGAGTGAGTTATTTGGCTCAAAATAAATATTGGACACATAATTTCACACATACTCCACCCCCAGACACACAAATTTCACTGACGAGATCATTCAAATTTATCTCAAATGTTCAAGAGAAATGAGACTCAAGACAGTGTATTTTCAACTTAGCCTCATTAGTTCCTGGACCAAGAAGACAGTGCTACCCTTCCTTTGGAAACTTCTGCTGCAAACAAACAGGCTGCATCCCTCCTGTCTCCTCACACTCCCTTGCCTTCCAAAGGCACTCCACATGTGCCATGCCAAACCAAATACTTCTCTTTCCTTGCCCCTTTCTGCTTGCAGTTCCTTAGATAGACCCTAGTGCAGACCCACATCTCCTGAGCACTTCTGCTCTTCCCAGTTCTCTCTGTGTCTGACCCCGTGCTACACACCATCTAGCAGAACCCTTCATTCTCTTCATGTCTGTCACCTGGGACACAACACCTCCCAAGTATCCATCCCCCTGGATAATTACACACAAAAGAATCCCAGGACACAGAGGACACAGACACCAAACTTAGCAAACCATTGATACCCCAAGGGAGGATCCTGAGAATATCAGCAATCATCACAGGACACCTGCTCCATCACTCTACAGTCACTAGAGCACTCTGCAGAAGCAACAGCACTCACCTACACCTGCGCAGCAAAGAAAACCAGACGTTCCAGCTCAAGTTGGAAAGGACAATGGACGTCATCATAACTTCTTGCTTTCTGTTTGTATTCTTCTTCTTCTTTTTAATTGATTCATTTACCTAGTGAATTTTTACCTGTCAGATATGTTATGCCAATGGGTTTCTGGTTTAACTTTTATTCCTTTAAGATTCACAATTGCTCCCTTCCCCCACTCTGCCGCCCGGGACGCGCGCGGGTCCAGCCGGGCCTCACCCCGAACCTAGGTAAGCTCCAAGCCCCCCCCTCCGCCCACCCTCAGAACCCCAGGCAGCTCAAGAGACCCAGCTCCTCCCGCCATCCAGCTGGAGCCTGGCAGGGCGTTGGAGGAGGACAGACCCTCTGCGCCCTGGGCCCAGCCCCAGCTACCCCCAGGTTAAATAGAGCTTCCTGCAGACGCCTCATCCTCCCTTCCCCCACTCCACCGACCGGGATGTGCGCGGTCCAGCCGGGCCTCACTGCGACCTAGGTAAGCTCCGTCCCTGCCCATCCCCAGAACCCCAGATCAAATAATTCTGTTTAGTGAAAAATGCACAGAAATTGAAGAATATCTTAAGAGTTAAAACGACAATGCCAAAGTCAAAGTGCAAATCCATGAGAAACAACACTCAAGTAAACAAATCTCCCACTGAAGGAATTAATCCCATAATGTTAGACTCCAACCAGAACAAACCCATGGAAAATGGCCATGAAAGCCTGACCCAGTATAACGACTTTCAAAATATGATCATTACCATGTTCAATACTATGAAAGAGGAAATCCGGGAGGAATGAAATAATCGAATCAATCGCTTTAAAGAGAAACACAACAGACATTTGGAGGAGTTGAGAAAAACTGCAAGAAACAAAAACTGGCATAGAGCAGTTAAAACAGACTCAAGCAGAGTTTAAAACTGAGCTAAAAGACAAGTTATCTTCAACCCAGAACTCCACAGAGAGTTTTATCAGCAGAACTAACGAAGCAGAAAACAGAATTTCAGACCTTGAAGATAAAGTGGGAGTATTAGCCAGCTCAATGGAAGAGGTTGTTAAAGCCAAAAAGATACTTGAGAGAAATATCCAAGAGATATGGGACACCCTGAAGAAGCCTAACATGCGTATTCATGGAATACCAGAGCAAGAATCTCAAAATACCACCCCTGAGGAAATTTTTCAAACGATCATCAAGGAAAACTTTCCTCATCTAAAAAAAGAAAGGCCCATCCATACACAAGAAGCATTCTGCACCCCAAATAGATATAACCAAAACAAGCACGCCACAGCAAATAATAGTTAAAATACTCCACATTCAAGGTAAAGAACTGGTGCTGAGAGCTTCAAGGGAGAAAAAACAAGTCACTTTTAAAGGTAAACCTATTAAAATAACAAATGACTTCTCAGTCAAAACAGTAAAAGCAAGAAGAGCTTGGAGAGACATACTTCAAGTATTGAATGAGCAAAAATGTCAACCCAGGCTGATTTACCCTGCAAAACTATCTGTCATGATCGAGGGAGAAAGAAAAATCTTCCAGCACAAAGACAACTTGAAGGGATACATGTCCACCAAATCAGGCCTTCAAAAAATACTAGAAATGATACTCAAGCTTGAAGAAAAAAACAGGCATATCCAGGAGAACAGAAGGCAAGTATAACACCATTAACAGCAAAACAATATACTTATAAAAACCACTAAACATAATAAATGTCTGGAATACAAAATAGTTTCTCCATTATAACACTAAATGTTAATGGAACTAACTCACCGATCAAGAGACACAGATTACAAATTTGGATTAAAAATCACAATCCATCAATCTACTGCCTGCAGGAAACCCATCTCACCACAAAAGATAGGCATGCCCTAAAAATAAAAGGCTGGTCAACAATTCTACAAGCTAATGGAAGCAGAAAACAGGCAGGGGTAGCCATTATGATATCAGACAAAGTGGACTTCAAACCAAAGAAAATTATAAGAGACACGGATGGATACTACATTTTAGTCACAGGTACAATTCACCAGGAAGACTTCACAATACTGAACATATATGCACCCAATACGGGCCCCTCCACATTCATTAAGAAAACCCTACAGTGTCTAAAGCAAGAAATCAACCCCCAGACGATAATTCTTGGGGACTTCAACACCGCCCTCTCAACATGGGATAGATCAACAGGTCAAAAGCTTAACAGAGACACTTTGGAACTTAATCAAACTCTTAGTGAAATGGACCTTACAGATCTCTATTGAACATTTCATCCATGCACCAAAGAATACACATTTTTCTCAGCAGCACACGGAACTTTCTCCAAAATAGATCACATAGTGGGCCACAAAACGAATCTACACATGTACAAAAAAGTTGAAATTCTAACCTGTGCCCTATCAGACCACCACGGCCTAAAGCTGGACATCTACAACACAACAAACAAGAGAAAATACACCAACTCCTGGAAACTTAACAATATGATGCTGAATGAGAACTGGATTCAGAAAGAAATTAAAAAGGAAATTCAAGATTTCCTGAAAGCAAATGATAATGAAAATACAACTTACCAAAATCTCTGGGACACAATGAAAGCTGTCCTAAGAGGTAAGTTCATAGCTCTTAATGCCTACATCAAAAAAATGGAAACATCAGAAATAAACAACTTAACAATGCAGCTTACAGCTTTAGAGAACCTAGAGCAATCTGATCCCAAAAGTAGTAGAAGAGAGGAGATTAGCAAAATAAGAGGAGAAATATCTGAAATCGAGATTAAGAAAACGATAGAAAAAAAATCAACCAGTCAAAAAGCTGATTCTTCGAAAAAATCAATAAGATTGATACACCCCTAGCTAAACTAACCAAAAGCAAGAGAGAGAAAACCCAAATTAACAAAATTAGAAATGAACATGGAGTAATCACTACTGATACCCAAGAAATCCAGAGAATTATATCATCATATTTCAAAAACTTATACTCTGTGAAGTTTGACAACACAAAAGAGATGGATGAATTTCTAAGTAAACACAACTTACCTAAATTGAATCAGGAAGTTGTGAATTATTTAAATAGTCCTATAACATATAAGGAAATTGAGGAAGTAATCTCGAATCTTCCCACCAAAAAATGTCCTGGACCAGCATGGATTCAGCACAGAGTTCTACCAGACATTTAAGGAGTTAATAACACCAATACTCCTTAAACTGTTCCATCAAATAGCAAAGGAAGGAACACTACCAAATTCCTTCTATGAAGCTAATATCGTTTTAATCCCAAAACCTAATAAAGATTCACTTAAAAAAGTAAACTATAGGCTGATCTCTCTGATGAACACAGACGCAAAGATTCTCAACAAAGTCTTAGCAAATCGGATTCAAAAACATATGGAAAAGATCATTCACGGGGACCAAGTAGGCTTCATCCCCGGCACACAAGGTTGGTTCAACATACGCAAATCAATAAATGTAATTCATCATGTAAACCAGTCCAAAGTCCAAGACCACATGATACTCTCGATAGATGCAGAAAAAGCTTTTGACAAGATCCAACAGCCTTTTATGATCAAAACGCTAGAGACAGTAGGAATGGAAGGGACCTTTATCCATATAATAAAAGCTGTATACAACAAGCCCACAGCAAGGATTATGCTCAATGGGAAACAATTGGAATCATTCCCACTTCGATCAGGAAATAGACAAGGCTGTCCACTCTCACCACTTCTATTCAATATTGTACTTGAAGTCTTAGCCGAAGCCATAAGACAAGAAAAGGACACAAAAGGGATTCAAATCGGCAAGGAAGAAGTCAGGCTATCCCTATTTGCAGATGACATGATCTTATACCTGAGTGATCCCAAAAACTCCACCAGGAAGCTCCTGGAACTAATTGAGAAGTTCAGCAGGGTGGCAGGATACAAAATAAATGTGCAAAAATCAGAGGCCTTCCTATATGCCCAGAATGAAAGAAGTGAAAAAGCCTTGAGAGAAACAATCCCATTTACTATAGCCCCTAAAAAAATGAAATACCTTGGTATAAACCTAACCAAGGAGGTAAAAGACCTTTACAATGAAAACTTTAAAACCCTAAAGAAAGAAATAGCAGAAGACACCAGAAGGTGGAAAGACCTCCCTTGTTCCTGGATTGGCAGAATCAACATCGTAAAAATGACCATCCTACCAAAGGCAATATACAAATTCAATGTTATACCAATTAAAATCCCAAAGCAATTCTTTAAAGAAGTTGACCAAACAACCTCAAAATTCATATGGAGGCACAAAAGACCCAGGATAGCAAAGACAATCCTGAGTAACAAAAACACTGCTGGAGGTATTATCATACCAAACCTTAGTCTATACTACAAATCCATAGTTGTAAAAACAGCCTGGTACTGGCTCCAAACTAGACACACAGATCAATGGATAAGGGTTGAAGACCCAGATATAAGCCCACAAAATTACAGCCATTTGATCTTTGAAAAAGGGGCCCAAAGATTCCCATGGAAAAAGAACAGCATCTTCAAGAAATGGTGCTGCCAATACTGGATCTCCACATGCAGAAGATTAAAGCTGGACCCGTACTTGTCACCATGTAGAAGACTGAATTCCAAATGGATCAAGGACCTTGATATCAGGCCAGAGACTATAAAAACCATAGTTAAAAGGATAGGGAATTTCCTCGACTGATTGGGCTAGGTCAACATTTCCTAAACAGACATCGAATGGCATAGTCACTGCTACCAACTCTCAACAGTTGGGATCTTGTGAAATTAAAGAGCTTCTGTTCAGATATAGAGATTGTAACATGAGCTCAAAGGCAACCCACAGAATGGGAGAAAATCTTCACTAACCACATATCTGATAGAGCTCTACTGTCCAGAGTGCACAAAGAACTTAGAAAACTAAACTCCAAGGAAAACAATGGCCCAATTAAAAAATGGGCCCTGGAACTTGAAAGAAACTTTACCAGGGATGAAATTAAAATGTCTAAAAAATATCTTAAAAAATGCTCCACTTCCTTAGCCATCATGGAAATGCAAATCAAAACTTCCCTGAGATATCATCTCACCCCGCTCAGGATGGCAAAAATCCACAATACAAACAACAACAAATGCTGGAGAGGATGTGGAGAGAGGGGAACTCTCCTACATTGCTGGTGGGAATACAGCCTCATACAGCCACTCTGACGAGCCATCTGGATAGTCTTAAAGAAACTAAAGATTAAAATGCCATATGACCCTGCTATCCCACTTTTGGGAATAACCCCCCATGCAGCAGAGATTCACCTCGATAGCACAAGCACGACCATGTTCACAGCAGCACTGTTTACTATAGCAAAGTCATGGAATCAACCCAAATGTCCAACAGTTGACGAGTGGATAAGGAAACTGTGGTACATCTATACAATGGAGTAGTATTCAGCCATCAAAAATGATGAATTACTGGAATTTGCTGGGAAATGGATGTCATTAGAAACAATTATATTAAGTGAAGTATCCCAAACCCAGAAAATTAAGCGCCGTATGTACTCCCTAATAGGTGGCTCCTAGTACCAAACTCACCCAGCCCACATTGAGACACTCAAAGGGGGTGACATACAGTGCCTAGCAGGATGGAGTGAAGGGCATTGCAGGAGCAGCAAAACTGCACAAGAAAATCAACAAACCACAATCCAGAACTTCAGAGACTCTATATCAACCACATAGATCTAGGCCAGCCTAATCTCTCCTCATCCTGAAGCTCAGGGACATTTGCGGAAGAGCGGGCGTTAAGATTGTAAGAGCAAAAGGATGGGAGGAGCAATGATTTGCAAGATTCTCCACACTAGTTAGGGTCGAAGCAATCATAATAGGATTTTGCATGCCCTGTGCAATGTCCAACACACTATTGACCCCACAAAGTCTAGCATCAGCTAAAGGCACCAAGGTCCTTGGAGGCAAGGGATTGACAGCCACAGTAGTGTTCCTATGCTTAAGGGGAACATGAGAAAAGTTTCAGGGAAATGCCACTGGGCCTTGTACGTCATCGGAAAGGAGGACCAAGAGGAGAGTTGGGCATACACAATAAAGGACTCTCTGGGAATTGGAGGGGAGGCACTGGGGGATGGGGAGGGAGGGGAGGGGGAGCAGGGGGTTCGGGGGGAGGAGGAGGGAGGGAGGGAACTGGTCTACCTATTACGTTTGTATGAGCAGAAATAATAAAAAATGTATTAAAAAAAGATTCACAATTGTAGCATAAAATTCTCAAACCAGGTTATTACAAGTCACTCTATACCATTTTCCTGAGTCTTCACTTCCCATAATTCCTTTGTAGACCTACAGCACTGCTTGTATCTACATCATTATCCCCTGAAGTGGTAACAACCTCTAAAATCAGCTGAATCTCCAAGCACACCAACTCTCCTATCTAGATCCTTAAGTTTCTATCCAGGCTCACAGTTATCCCAGGCTTTATACATCCTACTTCTTTGCATATCTAATCTCCTTACTGAGAAACCAAATATGGACCTTGTGTCGAATCTTACCACTCCAGACCATAACTATCCTATCCAAAAAGTAGTATCAAGTGACTGCAGACTAACCTTCAATCTCCACATCCAAATGGCAGTGAGAGCAGACAATTAATCCACAAGGAACAAACGAGCTGGAAATAAAATCAGTGAAAACAATGAGCAAACTCCAGAAGCCTGTGTGTTTTCATGAAGATATACACAACAAAAGAAGCCAGAAAATGTGCCTATTACAAAAAACACTGATCTATGGCATGAGTATCTACTGAAGGTAACTGATCCAGTGGCAATCTGGACAGCAATAAAGAAGAAAATGAAATTAAAACATCAAATATAAATATGATCAAGGAACTCCAAGGCAATGCTTTAAAAAATATGAAAAGCAACATGCCAAACAGGAAAGTAGAGCAAGACACATAGAAAAACAGTAAGATGCAATTAGAAAGACAGCTGAAGATCTGAAAGCAAACATAGAATACAAACTTTGAAAGGAAACTGGGGAATACAAAAAAGGCTGTAAAAATGTTTGGCACTATATGTACTCCCTAATAAGAGAATGCTAGTGCCAAACCCACTTAATGACATAATCAAAGATAAATCTCTGTAATACACATTGTAATCACAAAGGACTATAAACATGAGGGAAGGGGAACAAGGACCTCAAAAGAATGGACATAGGGGAACATGCTTCAGTAGAGAAAATAGGTCACCATCAAGTATTGCATGTAAGTAGGGAGACATCTGGTGAAGCTCACTCTCACTTCCCTTCCTGGTCACTTGTGACTGAACAGGTTTGTTCTCACCAATCAGGGAGGATATAGGGACTGGCAGATAGATAGATGGTAACCATCCCACAAAACAGGAGACTGACACCCCCCACTGTTGTGTCCTACTCCTATTCTTCCGTCTATCTTTGAGTCTCCTCTTATATTAAGATCTTCATTTAAACAGTCTTTTATCTTTGATTAGGAAGTGACCTTTGATACCAATTGGGATGCAGCCAAGGGTAGTACAGGAATAGCAAAACTGAAATAAAAACAAAACATAATTCAGAACACCAAAGACCATACATTATTCACCTAGAACCAGACCAGCCAAATCTCTTCCCATCCTAAAGCTCAGGGAACCTTGCAGAAAAGTGGGTGGCAAGATGTTAAGAACCTAAAAATGGGAAGGACCAACAATATGCAAGATACTTAGGGCTGCGGCAAGCCAAGATTGGACTTTGCCTGACCTGCACAATGGCTGACATATCAACGAGCCCCCCCCCCGCCCCAACGTCTACCATGGATCACAGGGGAGTAGGCTTCAGACAGTAGGATCCTAAGAAGCAAGGGATTAAACAGTCATAATAGAATTCACATGCTAACAGGGAACTCAAGAAGGGGCTCTGGGCTAGGCACTGAATCCAGAGCCCTCACTACGGTGTAGGACTCAGAGAGAGGTTCAGGAGTCCACATAAACAGATGTTCCAGGGGATGGGAGGAAGGAAGGAGAAAGCACCTGAAGATGGGAAGGGAGGGAGGTGGGTGAAAGAAAGAGAGTGGGATGAGAGATGATGACAGGGGAGGAAGAGGATGGGGGTACACCTATTGAACTTGAATGATTAGGGAAAAAATTAAATGTGGGAGAAAAAAAACAGAGACACTTTAGAAAGCCCGAAATGGCACTAAAGCAGAAATAAAAAACTCCAAAGATCTAGGTAAGATATCAACAAAGAGTGTCAAAATTTAAACGGAATCAACAGAAGACAGAAAATCAGACCTTAGAGGTCAGATTTAGGACTTGATACATCAATTAATGGAACTGATAGAATGAATAACTGCCAAAAACAGAACACACAGAAACTTTCTGTCAAAATCAAAATAATTAAGGCAGGAACCATGGGTATTTCAGAAGCACACACGGAAGAAAAAGATGAATAACATGCAATCAATGAGATCATGGACCAAAAACTACCAAATCTAAGGAAAGAGAAGCCCACCCAGATTCTAGAGGCATGTGGGATGCCAAATAGAACCAAAGAAGAAGGTTCCCAAGACACATAACAGTGCACACATTAAATGAGCAGGGTGGTTTTTACATCGGACCCCGGCCACTTACCTGTGTGAATGATCTGTTATGTGGAAAAACATGTGACAGTTGGCATACCTCCTGAGCCACTCAGATGCCTCTGGACTGGGGATGAATACATACTGAAATGCGCTTCATACATGATTAACTCCTACAACTGACGGCATCCACCACACTGCTCCCTGCTCCCTAGTGTCCACCTCCAGAGAAGTCAGTGGTTCTTTCAGTGCTAGAAAACATGGAGATATGGAAAAGGATCTCTCTTAAGGACACTGAAATATACAGGAATTGTGCTAAACTATCTCCTGGGGAGGGATAGTTCTTCCCACTCATCTCTCCTGATGGAGACTCTTGCCTTACTCCCATGCTGCTCCCATGTTTCCCAGTATTGGGTCACAATCTTCAGCTATTCACTTCTACTAGAAATTTCTGAACTTCCAAACAAGGGGAAGGACACTATGGGAACAGAGTGAACACTATTGATTTGCCCAGTCCATAAATGTGTGGACTATATAGAAAGGCAGGGAAATTTTAGAGAGATGAAAAAGAAAAAGGGNNGGCCCTGAATCTGGAACCATGCTGATTCCATTTCTATCGCTGTGGTGAGAATTCCAGAACTACCAAGGGCTTCAGGCCCTTATCACTTCCCAGCCATAAGCCCCTCTCCCCCCTCCCGCTTTCAGAGAATCTTGCCCGTAAACCCCTTGCATAGGGAATGAACATGCACTAATCTAGGGGCATCTGGTTTTGCCACATGAGGTTACACTTCAATCCAAGACCTCCCCCAAAACACCACATTTCTTATGTCAATTAAAAAAGGAGAGACAGGGAACATGGAAAAAGCCCAAGCTCAGTGAGTCTTTGAGAAGTAGCCTGAGTTCCCAGAAGGTGAATGTAAGCATTTGGTCTCTCTCTCTACTTCAAGTTCTTACTTCTCTTCTGGGCACCTGTCTTTCTGTTAACTCTCTTGTGTAAGGCTAAATAAAAGTCTCTAAGCAAATTTCCAAGTTTACTTCCCTTTACCAGGTAGTCCTAAGAATCTTTTTTTAAAATTTTTTATTATTATTTCCGTTCATACAAACTTAATAGGTACACCGGTTCCCTCCCTCCCTCCTCCTCCCTTACCCCCTGCTCCCCCTCCCCTCACTCCTCTCTCCCCCTCCCCCAGTGCCTCCCCACCCAATCCCCAGAGAATCCTTTAATGTGCTTGCCTGGCTCTCCTCTGGGTCCTCCTCTCCGATGACGGACAAGGACCCGGTGGCATTTCCCTGAACCCTTTCTCGTGTTCCCCTTAAGCATAGGAACACTACTGTGGCTGTCAATCCCTTGCCTCCAAGGATCTTGGTACCTTTAGCAGATGCTAGACTTTGTGGGGTCAATAGTGTGTTGGACATTGCGCAGGGCATGCAAAGTCCAATTATGATTGTTTTGGCCCTAACTTGTGTGGATTATCTTGCATATCATTGCTCCTCCCATCCTTGTGCTCTTACAATCTTACTGCCCCCTCTTCTGCGAATTTCCCTGAGCTTCAGGATGGGGAGAGATTAGGCTGGCCTAGTTCTAGGTGGTTGATATAGAGTCTCTGAAGTTCTGGATTATGGTTTGTTGATTTTCTTTTTCAGTTTTGCTGCTCCTGCAATGCCCTTGGCTCCACCCTGATGGGTATTGAATGTCACCCTCTGGCCAGAGATAAAAAGCTGTTAAACTAGAGTCTTGTTATAAGAGTATATTCAAAGGTAGATGTAATAAAAGTAGGAAACCGCAGTGAGGGAGGGGTCAATCTCCCATTTGCAAAATGGTTACTTTTTATCTGCCAGACTATATGCCCTCCCCTTCTGGTGAGATCATACCCCTCAGTTGTAAATGATCAGGAACATAAGTCTGTGAACTTAACCAGATGTCTCATTACTTACTTGCAGTCCTTGATGGAGGCCTATTTTCTCTGCTGTAACATGGTCCCTCTCTCCTTGTTTCTGGTGTGGCCCTCCTACCCCATCCCTCCCGTTCATAATCCTTGCAATTACTGTGGGTATTACAGAGATTTATCTTTGAGTGTCCCTAGGTGGGCTGGGTGGGTTTGGTACTAGGAGCCACCTATTAGGGAGTACATACGGCGCTTAATTTTCTGGGTCTGGGATATTTCACTTATAATTATTTCTAATGACATCCATTTCCCGGCAAATTCTACTAATTCATCATTTTTGATGGTTGAGTAATTGTATAGATGTACCACTTTTTCCTTATTCACTCATCAACTGTTGGACAGTTGGGTTGATTCCATGACTTTGCTATTGTAAACAGTGCTGCTATGAACATGGTCCTGCTTGTGCTATCAAGGTGAATATTTGCTGTATTGCGGGTTATTCCCAAAAGTGGAATCGCAGTGTCATATGGCATTTCAATCTTTAATTTCCTTAAGAATCTCCAGACGGCTCGCCAGAGTGGCTGTATGAGCCTGTATTCCCACTGGCAATGTAGGAGAGTTCCCCTCTCTCCACATTCTCTCCAGCATTTGTTGTTGTTTGTATCCATTCGTCCTTTCATTTACCCAGTCTCCGTTCATCCTGTTGTTGGTCCCAGATGAGCACAGGTCTAAAGTCATCTGAGGTCACCTGTTGCAACAAGCATACTAGTCTTGCCCCACCACTCTATCTGCATCTGTTTTCAGGAGCAAACCTCCAGAGAATTCATGACATTTTCATGACCTCTAGACCAAATCTGTTGTGTCTAGAAAAATGGCCCAGAAGCAGAGAAAGGCTCAGGTAATGGTCAGAAAGAGAATGAAGCAAAGATCTGATGAGTGAACAAACTCCAATCCCTGTTACTTTTCTGCAGAACATAGGTTCCTCCAGACTGTACTGTACTATTAAAGAACATTTTATACATGGCATGGCTTAAGTTTAATTTTTGGTCACCTTTGCAGACTCACTGTGACTACAATTAAGAGGTGACAAATTTTCCAATCAAAATCAGTAATTCATTACTTCAGTGTGAACCCTGACATGACCATGTGAAACCTCTGGTATGGGTGTAAGTGACAGCATTCATGCTTAGAAGGCAGCACAGGAAACAAAGACACAGATGGAGTCAGAACTCCCAGTGCAGCCACACCATGGGTTTCTGACCTACTTGAGGGCTGGAATTCTCAGGCTGAATCCCACATGTGGGCTTTGCAAAAGCTCAACATCCTCCACTAGTAAGCCCTCATCTCCTGGCTTCCTGGTCCCTCCCTGAACTGTCCTATCACACTCTTCTGAGGAATCTTCTCCTGCTCAGGCTTGTGTACAGACCCTGCCCTATCCCAATATACTCATCTTTTCAACTATTCTCACATGACCACAGTAGTCTACACCAGGCTCTTTTAGTGGAGCCGCTCTGCTCATCGAGGACTGTCTCAGAAGCAACTTGATCCATTTTCTACCTTCCCTGTAGAACATGAAACAATGTCTAGTCCATTAGAGCCTCAGTTCCTCTCTGTAGGCGAGTCTGACAGCACCTGTGTTGTCAGTCACGGCAAACCAGTAGAGCCACCTTAAGAGGAATTTGTCTCCAGCACCTGTCATCCAGTTACTGAAGATGTTTAACTGGAGATAGAATCTGGGCTCCCCAGTCACTGCTACAAACTCTCAACAGTTGGGATCTGGTGAAATTAAAGAGCTTCTGTTCAGATAAAAAGATTGTAACAGGAGCTCAAAGGTAACCCACAGAATGGGAGAAAATCTTCACTAACCACATATCTGATAGAGCTCTATTATGCAGAATGCACAAAAAACTTAGAAAACTAAAAGCTAAGGAAACAAATGGCCCAATTAAAAAATGGGCCCTGGAACTTCAAAGAAACTTTACCAGGGATGAAATTAAAATGTCTAACAAATATCTTAAAAAATGGCCCACATCCTTAGCCATCAGGGAAATGCAAATCAAAACTTCTCTGAGATTTCATCTCACCCCAGTCAGGATGGCAAAAATCCACAATACAAACAATAGCAAATGCTGGAGAGGATGTGGAGAAAGGGCAACTCTCCTACATTGCTGGTGGGAATGCAGGCTCATACAGCCACTCTGGTGAGCCGTCTGGAGATGCTTAAAGAAATTAAAGATTGAAATGCCATATGACCCTGCGATTCCACTTTTGGAACCTAGGCAGGGGGTGCTGTCATACTTCACAAGAGATTAGGCCAATATACTGGGCATTGTTAGTTGGAGGAACTTTGCATGCTACTTCCAGTTATAGATGTCACCAAACCCCCCATTTTCACTGTATCTACTGCAAGACCATGAGTAACTCACAGAAGTGTTCTCCCAATAGACCAGCACCCACAGAGCTCATTTGGAGTATCCATGGAGGAGAAAAAGTATCCATTCATCTAGGATACCACACTAAGGACAGATTAAAGAGATGATTCCACCCAAGTCTATCCTGCTGAAACAGAGTGTAACTAGGTTCATCCATATGGCATGGGTGAAGAATTCTTTGCAGGAGCATAGACAGTATTCAGATGGCTGATCCACTGACCGTCCCACTCTAAACATTAACTACATCTGTATCATCAGGGAGAGATGTGGTACTTTACCCCCTCCCCCTGAAACCATGGGTTTCTAATATGTTCTCAGGGAGGGCATGACTCGTGATAGGACTCCCCCTTGACAGTTAACTGCCAATACCAGCTATGGAGTAGGTAGATTCCCACATCCTCTCTGCTTCTCCATGACAGTTCACAGGCAAAATCATATATGTCTTCAGCTCATCATCACAGATGCTGATATTTCAGAAGAACTCCGCCAAGTCATGTCAGAAGGACAGAATAAACAAAGCCACCAGGTACAGAATTCCCCAAGGCAGTTACCAGTATCAAGAGAGTTGATATAAGTAATACAGAGGGGTGACTCACATACTGCCCCTAAATGCAGTCTTTTTTTTTTTTTTTTGCAATTCTTTTTTTTTTTTATTTCAGCTCATACAAACTTATTAGGTACACCAGTTCCCTCCCTTCCTCCTCCTCCCCCCGTACCCCCTGCTCCCCCTCCCCACCCCTCTCCCTCCCCAATCCCCAGTGCCTCCCGCCCCAATTCCAGAGAGTCTTTTCTTGTGCATGTCTGATTTTCCTCTGGGCCCTCCTCTCCGATGACGTACAAGGACAAAGTGGTCTTTCCCTGAACCCTTTCCCGTGTTCCCCTTAGGTATAAGAACACTGCTGTGGCTGCCAATCCTTTACTTCCAAGGCTCTTGGTGCCTTTAGCAGATGCTAGACTTTGTGAGGTCAACAGTGTGTTGGACAATGCGCAGGGCATGCAATGTCCAATTACTGGTTGCTTCAGCCCTAACTAGTATAGAGTATCTTATACATCATTGCTCCTCCCATCCTTTTGCTCTTACACTCTTACTGCCCCCTCTTCCGCAAATGTCCCTGAGCTTCAAGATGGGGAGAGACTAAGCTGGCCTAGTTCTAGGTGGTTGATATAGAGTCTCTGAAGTTCTGGATTGTGGTTTGTTGATTTTCTTGTGCAGTTTTGCTGCTCCTGCAATGCCCTTCACTCCATCCTGGTGGGCATTGTATGTTACCCCCTGGCCAGAGACAAAAAGCTGTTAGAGTCTTGTGATAAAAGCACATTCAAAGATAGATGTAATAAAAGTGGGAAACCATACTAAGGGAGGGGTCTATCACCCCCTAATTGTAGTCTTAGCAAACAAGTTGGTGAGCTAGGCAGAAGACCCAGGGATTAGGATTCTGCCTTCCAAACAATAGGATGTGAGTTCAGCTCTCAGATCCCTCTTAAAAAGGACAGGTAGAACTTTTGAGCACACTGAAAGTAGAATACCAGGGAGCTGACTGAAGAGAAGCCCAGTAACCAACACAGTTGTGCTTGCCTAACTCAGTCCAGGCACGGTACCTAGGGGAGTGATAATGTGATTGCCCAAATCTGACTCTAAGCCCAAAGATTTTCCTCCCACATCACAATAGATCAGACCCTGTATGTACGGGAATTCCCACCAAATGGACTCGAGTCAGTCCCAGGACTCTCAGACTTACTACATGCTACCCTATTTTCAGGATCAGTATTCAGGACATAACATTTTCCCTCCATCAAGAGCAGACTCTTCTTCCAAGTTCAGCTGGCACACTGACTGCAAGTGAAAACCCAATATGTAGGAACCAAGGTGTATTTCACAGTAGGACCAAATAAAAAGGAAGCTCATGGAAAAGCATCTCCAAGTTGTAGAGTAATCTGGGTGATTGCAATGCAACAGTGCTCTGTTCTTTCTGGAAGTGAGTGTAATTGCTGCTTACTAATAGGAATTAGGTATATATCTCTTGTGGCCTTCATTAGGGTGACTGTTGGCAACTCTGTCAGTAGAGACATGTGGAAAATTATGTCACAGGAGTGCAGCGAAGTAACACGATCTGAGTGGCACACATGTGCAGTGACTGAGCCCAACAGGTAGTGAACAGGGCTTGTGCTGCCTACTTAAACCCTCTGTGATTCCTCACCCACTATTTGCCACAGTCCACTACCTGATTCTGGTCAGGAGAACATTTTGTCTCAGGATTCTGGCTGAGGTGTTCAATAGGCATGGATGGCATGGGAGATAATGGCTTGACGTCATGGATTAGGAAGCAGAACTCTTTCTGCAGTGAGTTCTGAATATCCTCTAGACCTGACTGTGGTTGCATGGGGAGAACCCTGTGAATGGCCACTGGGACTAGGCACGTAAAACAGTATCAATTTCTTTTTTTTTTTTCATATTATATCATGATGATTAGGGCTTTAGCATCTCGAATTTTTTTCTTTTTTTATTAAAAATTTAATTATACATTTTAAAATTTTTTACTAGTTCCCTCCCTCCCCCCTCCTCCCCCCGAACCCCCTCCTCCCCCTCCCCTTCCCCCAGTGCCTCCCTCCCAATTCCCAGAGAGTCCTTTATTGTGTACGCCTAACTCTCCACTGGGTCCTCCTCTCCGATGACATATAAGGACCCAGTGGCATTTCCATAAGCCCTTTCTCTTGTTCCCCTTAAGCATAAGATCACTACTATGGCTGTCAATCCCTTGCCTCCAGGGGTCTCGGTGCCCTTAACAGATGCTAGACTTTATGAGGGCAACAGTGCGCTGGACATTGCGCGGGGCATGCAAAGTCCCATTATGATTGCTTTGGCCCCAACTATTGTTGAGAATCTTCCAAATCGTTGCTCCTCCCATCCTTTTGCTCTTACAATCTTAGCGCCCCCTCTTCCGCAAATGTCCCTGAGCTCCAGGATGGGGAGAGATTAGGCTGTCCTAGTTCTATGTGATTGATATAGAGTCTCTGAAGTTCTGGATTGTGGTTTGTTGATTTTCTTTTGCAGTTTTGCTGCTCCTGCAATTCCCTCCACTCCATTCTGCTGGGCACTGTATATCACCCCCTGGCCAGAGACAAAAAGCTGTTAAACTGGAGTCTTGTTGTAATAGCACATTCAAGGGTAGATGTAATAAGAGTAGGAAACCTCAATTTCACATTGTGTCTTATTCATTGCCTTGGTCTTTTAGGATGTGCTGCGTCTCTGGAAACAAAGCTTGGACAAGCCTCCTGCCTCCTCTCAGGTAACACACTTGCTGCAATGGGCCCTCACCATATGCACCAGCCATATGGTACTCAGATCACTTGCCTTTCAAGATTCATTCCAGTTCTGTACTCCTGTCTCTGTGAGGGGCGGTGGGGGCAGAGGAACTAGGGCCTCCGTTGTGTGGTAACAGCCTGTAACAGGTGACCTGGACACAGTGAAGGGTGCTGTATGAAGACCTGGGAAATAGGAAGCACATTGTTTTACCTGGGTTTCTCTGTTATAAGCATGTAGCCCTTTTGTGACTATGCCTCACAGGATATAAATGAAAAATGTTCACGAAAACCATGCACAAGGAGAAAATAGAGCTTCTCTGTACTGGGGTGTGAGGAGATGGGGATCATTCTTTGCCTGGGAGAGAGGTCATGACAATGTTCAGCACAGACTTAGTTCCTTGGTAATGATGGATCATGAAGCTGGGTAGAGTTTCCCTTTGGGAAGACTAGTACAGTTAAGAGGGGAAGATTTGGACTCCATAACCAAGGCACTGGGGTGAAGAGTGAGTGAAACCCTGACTAAAGGTCCTGAGACTCCTGCTGGGTATCCTAAGGAAGGTCATCATAAAGAACAAAGGTGGCAGTGTATCTCCTGTTTACTAGCTTGTCAGTTTGGTGGGTTCCAATTGAAACTTGTTCATTTTCTTCTTGTTTAAATTCGCAAGGAATGATTGTCACCCACTGTGGGAGTTTGACGGACCTTGCAAAGGCATGATTTGATTTTCACTTCTGATGGAACTATTTGGTGATGGTATTCACCAGTCATGTTGTGCTGATTGTTGAGGATGTCCATGTTTATCCTGAGGGAAGCCATGCAAGGCCCTCCAGGTGGTCTCACATGCCTGGTAGCAGCTTGCATGTCTCTTCTTGTCAGCGGATTTGTTCCCATCCATTTCTCTGGAGAGACACCTGGCCATTAGAATTCCTGTACACACTCAGTCCTCATATAGTCCATTGCTCACAATGAGCTCACCCTGGTTCTCCTTTGTCAATTTGGCTTCACCATGATTCTTTTAAGTGGGAATCTAAGTGGTCTGTTGGTAGGTAGCTTGAGTTAAAGTTGGTCAGATGTGCTGGACCACAGAGCAGACCACTGAATACTGTCATGTGGCTGAATATCGACTTGAAGTTGGAGTATAGTTCTGAAATGGCCATGTGTGTGCGACATTGAAGCACTTCCTAAAGGAGATGTGACATGAAGCTGAAATCAGTTCTTTTGAAACATACACTGTGCTTCTATAGAGCTTTGCTGGAGTCAGTTCTGGGCTGCATTTTATGAAAAATAAGCGCATGTATGACAGGTGTTTTATGTGATGTGACTGACAGATGATTGTTGAGTTTTTGTGCTGCAGTTCTATGTATGTATGTCTATTTCTTCATCCCAAATTAAAATTTATGATACACTTTACATAGGATGACAGAGGTCATCAGGACAAAGGGGAATTTGGGAGGCTGTGGCTAGATCGAGAAATAAACCTCTGTATCTATGCTGAGACTCTCAGTTAACTCTCAGTTAACCAGGATTACACCAAGCCCTGTAGCACCTCAAGTAGATTCACTCTCCCTACACCAGAAGTCTCTACAACTTCATCAGGAACCACATCAATGATACACACTGGATGACAATGAACCAGTCTGCTGTGGGACCCTGATTCCTTCCTTGCAGTCTCCTCACATGACTCACATGACTACATAGAACCTAAAGGGTGCATCATGCGTGGGAGGTGTGTGTAACACTCTGCCTCCTGAGGGTTTCTGAGAGCTTGATTGATATGGATCAAACAGACACACCACTCATCATGGAGCTGTCTGCAGTGGGTTTGTCATGATGGCTATATGTTCAGTGTGCATCATAGAATCTTCCCTCCTGTTTCAGGATTCCTCATGCTCTGGGAAGTGTGTGACCGCTTCCCACATGCTTTCTAAACAGATGACCCTAGCTTCAGCAATTGATGTCCACGAAGCTTCCCAACATTAATGTGAAATAAGCCTGAGCCTCAGAGGTGCTATCAGGAGCCCACTCCAGATATGTAGCTCATGGTCATGACACCTTCTGTGGCAAACTCTGCCCTCAGTGCATCTTGATCAAGTCCTCTTGTTTATTCTCTCCTTCAAGTGTATTATGCAGAATGAGCAGAGCCATGGTTTTCCTCTCAAATACTTCAGTATTAGAAGCATGTGCTCCATGACTTTTTTTTTTATTTTAGCTCATACAAACTTATTAGGTACACCAGTTCCGTCCCTCCCTCCTCCTCCCCCCGTACCCCCTGCTCTCCCTCCCCACCCCTCTCCCTCCCCATCCCCCAGTGCCTCCCGCCCCAATTCCCAGAGAGTCCTTTCTTGTGCATGTCTGATTTTCCTCTGGGCCCTCCTCTCCGATGACATACAAGGACCCAGTGGCCTTTCCCTGAACCCTTTCCCGTGTTCCCCTTAGGTATAGGAACACTGCTGTGGCTGCCAATCCTTTGCCTCCAAGGCTCTTGGGGCCTTTAGCAGATGCTAGAATTTGTGAGGTCAACAGTGTGTTGGACAATGCGCAGGGCATGCAAAGTCCAATTATGATTGCTTCAGCCCTAACTAGTATAGAGTATCTTACATATCATTGCTCCTCCCATCCTTTTGCTCTTACACTCTTACCACCCCCTCTTCGGCAAATTTCCCTGAGCTTCAAGATGGGGAGAGACTAAGCTGGCCTAGTTCTAGGTGGTGATATAGAGTCTCTGAAGTTCTGGATTGTGGTTTGTTGATTTTCTTTTGCAGTTTTGTTGCTCCTGCAATGCCCTTCACTCCATCCTGGTGGGCATTGTATGTTACCCCCGGCCGGAGACAGAAAGCTGTTAAACTAGAGTCTTGTGATAAAAGCACATTCAAAGGTAGATGTAATAAAAGTGGGAAACCACAGTGAGGGAGGGGTCTATCACCCATTTGCAAAATGGTTACTTTTTATCTGCCAGACTATATGCCCTCCTCTTCTGGTGAGATCACACCCTCTCAGTAGTAAATGATCAGGAACAAAAGTCTGTGAACTTAATCAGATGTCTCATTACTTATTTGGGTCCTTGGTGGAGGCCTATTTTCCCTGCTGTAACATGGTCCCTTCTCTCCTTGTTTCTGGTGTGGCCCTCCTACCCCATCCCTCCTGTTCATAATCCTTGCAATTACTGTCTCTAGGTGGGCTGGGTGGGTTTGGTACTAGGAGCCACCTATTAGGGAGTACATACGGCGCTTAATTTTCTGAGTCTGGGATACTTCACTTAATATAATTGTTTCTAAAGACATCCATTTCTCGGCAAATTCCAGTAATTCATCATTTTTGATGGCTGAGTAGTACTCCATTGTATAGATATACCACAGTTTCCTTATCCACTTGTCAACTGTTGGACATTTGGGCTGATTCCATGACTTTGCTATTGTAAACAGTGCTGCTATGAACATGGTCGTGCTTGTGCTATCGAGGTGAACCTCTGCTGTATGGGGGGTTATTCCCAAAAGTGGAATAGCAGGGTCATATGGCATTTCAATCTTTAATTTCTTTAAGCATCTCCAGACGGCTCACCAGAGTGGCTGTATGAGCCTGTATTCCCACCAGCAATGTAGGAGAGTTCCCCTCTCTCCACATCCTCTCCAGCATTTGGTGTTGTTTGTATTGTGGATTTTTGCCATCCTGACCGGGGTGAGATGATATCTCAGGGAAGTTTTGATTTGCATTTCCCTGATGGCTAAGGAAGTGGAGCATTTTTTAAGATATTTTTTTAGACATTTTAATTTCATCCCTGGTAAAGTTTCTTTGAAGTTCCAGGGCCCATTTTTTAATTGGGCCATTGGTTTCCTTGGTGTTTAGTTTTCTAAGTTCTTTGTGCACTCTGGACAGCAGAGTTCTATTAGATGTGTGGTTAGTGAAGATTTTCTCCCATTCTGTGGGTTGCCTTTGAGCTCGCGTTACAATCTCTTTATCTGAACAGAAGCTCTTTAATTTCACAAGATCCCAACTGTTGAGAGTTGGTAGCAGTGACTGTGCCATTCGATGTCTGTTTAGGAAATTTTGGCCTAGCCCAATCAGCTCGAGGGAGTTCCCTATCCTTTCAACTATGGTTTTTATAATCTCTGGCCTGATATCAAAGTCCTTGATCCATTTGGAATTCAATCTTGTACATGGTGACAAGTACGGGTCCAGTTAATCTTCTGCATGTGGAGATCCAGTTTTGCCAGCACCATTTGTTGAAGATGCTCTTTTTTTTCCATTGGATTCTTTGGGACCCTTTGTCAAAGACCAAATGGCTGTATTTTTGTGGGCTTATATCTGGGTCTTCAATCCTTATCCATTGATCTGTGTGTCTATTTTGGAGCCAAGTACCAGGCTGTCTTTATAACTATGGATTTGTAGTATAGACTAAGGTTTGGTATGGCAATACCTCCAGCTGTGTTTTTGTTACTCAGGATTGTTTTTGCTACCCTGGGTCTTTTGTACCTCCATATGAACTTTGAGATTGTTTGGTCAACTTCTTTGAAGAATTGCTTTGGGATTTTGATTGGTATAGCATTGAATCTGTATATTGCCTTTGGTAGGATGGTCATTTTTACGATGTTGATTCTGCCAATCCAGGAACAAGGGAGGTCTTTCCACCTTCTGGTGTCTTCTGCAATTTCTTTCTTTGGGGTTTTAAAGTTTTCATTGTAAAGGTCTTTTACCTCCTTGGTTAGGTTTATACCAAGGTATTTCATTTTTTTAGGGGCTATAGTAAATGGGATTGTTTCTCTCAAGGCTTTTTCACTTCTTTCATTCTGGGCATAGAGGAAGGCCTCTGATTTTTGCACATTTATTTTGTATCCTGCCACCCTGCTGAACTTCTCAATTAGTTCCAGGAGCTTCCTGGTGGAGTTTTTGGGATCACTCAGGTATAAGATCATGTCATCTGCAAATAGAGATAGCTTGACTTCTTCCTTGCCGAATTGAATCCCTCTTATGTCCCTTTCTTGTCTTATGGCTTCAGCTAAGACTTCAAGTACAATATTGAATAGAAGTGGTGAGAGTGGACAGCCTTGTCTATTTCCTGATCGAAGCGGGAATGCTTCCAATTGTTCCCCATTGAGCATAATCCTTGCTGTTGGCTTGTTGTATATAGCTTTTATTATATTGATAAAGGTTCCTTCCATTCCCACTGTCCCTAGCGTTTTGATCATAAAAGGCTGTTGGATCTTGTCAAAAGCTTTTTCTGCATCTATCGAGAGTATCATGTGGTCTTGGACTTTGGACTGGTTTACATGATGAATTACATTTATTGATTTGCGTATGTTGAACCAACCTTGTGTGTCGGGGATGAAGCCTACTTGGTCCCCGTGAATGATCTTTTTAATATGTTTTTGAATCCAATTTGCTAAGACTTTGTTAAGAATCTTTGCGTCTGTGTTCATCAGGGAGATCGGCCTATAGTTTTCTTTTTTTAAGTGAATCTTTATTAGGTTTTGGGATTAAAACGATATTAGCTTCATAGAAGGAATTTGGTAGTGTTCCTTCCTTTGCTATTTGATGGAACAGTTTAAGGAGTATTGGTGTTATTAACTCCTTAAATGTCTGGTAGAACTCTGTGCTGAATCCATCTGGTCCAGGACATTTTTTGGTGGGAAGATTCGAGATTACTTCTTCAATTTCCTTATATGTTATAGGACTATTTAAATAATTCACAACTTCCTGATTCAATTTAGGTAATTTGCGTTTACTTAGAAATTCATCCATCTTTTTTGTGTTGTCAAACTTCACAGAGTATAAGGTTTTGAAATATGATGTTATAATTCTCTGGATTTCTTGGGTATCAGTAGTGATAACTCCATGTTCATTTCTAATTTTGTTAATTTGGGTTTTCTCTCTCTTGCTTTTGGTTAGTTTAGCTAGGGGTGTATCAATCTTATTGATTTTTTCAAAGAACCAGCTTTTTGACTGGTTGATTTTTTTCTATCATTTTCTTAATCTCGATTTCAGATATTTCTCCCCTTATTTTGCTAATCTCCTCTCTTCTACTACTTTTGGGATCAGATTGCTCTAGTTTCTCTAAAGCTTTAAGCTGCATTGTTAAGTTGTTTATTTCTGATGTTTCCATTTTTTGATGTAGGCATTAAGAGCTATGAACTTACCTCTTAGAACAGCTTTCATTGTATCCCAGAGATTTTGGTAAGTTGTATTTTCGTTATCATTCACTTTCAGGGAATCTTGAATTTCCTTTTTAATTTCTTCCTGAATCCAGTTCTCATTCAGCATCATATTATTAAGTTTCCAGGAGTTAGTGTATTTTCTCTTGTTTGATGTGTTGTGGATGTCCAGCTTTAGGCCGTGGTGGTCTGATAGGGCACAGGTTAGAATTTCAACTTTCTTGTATATGTGTAGATTCATTTTGTGGCCCAATATGTGATCTATTTTGGAGAACGTTCCGTGTGCTGCTGAGAAAAGTGTGTATTCTTTGGTGTGTGGGTGAAAAATTCGATAGAGATCTGTAAGGTCCATTTCTTTAAGGGTTTGATTAAGTTCCAAAGTGTCTCTGTTAAGCTTTTGACCTGTTGATCTATCCCATGTTGAGAGGGCGGTGTTGAAGTCCCCAAGAATTATCGTTTGGGGGTTGATTTCTTGCTTTAGACGCTGTAGGGTTTTCTTAATGAATGTGGAGGGGCCCGTATTGGGTGCATATATGTTCAGTATTGTGAAGTCTTCCTGGTGAATTGTACCTGTGACTAAAATGTAGTATCCATCCGTGTCTCTTATAATTTTCTTTGTTTTGAAGTCCACTTTGTCTGATAGCATAATGGCTACCCCTGCCTGTTTTCTGCTTCCATTTAGCTTGTAGAATTGTTGACCAGCCTTTTATTTTTAGGGCATGCCTATCTTTTGTGGTGAGATGGGTTTCTTGCAGGCAGCAGATTGATGGATTGTGATTTTTAATCACAGTTTGTAATCTGTGTCTCTTGATCGGTGAATTAATTCCATTAACATTTAGTGTCATAGTGGAGAAACTATTGTTAATTCCAGACATTTATTATGTTTAGTAGCTTTTATAAGTATATTGCTTCGCTTTTAATGGTGTTATATTTACCTTCTGTTCTCCTGGATATGCCTGCTTTTTTCTTCATGCTTGAGTATCATTTCTAGCATTTTTTGAAGGCCTGGTTTGGTGGACATGTATCCCTTAAAGTTGTCTTTGTGCTGGAAAATTTTTCTTTCTCCCTCAATCATGACTGATAGTTTTGCAGGGTAAATCGGCCTGGGTTGACATTTTTGCTCATTCAATACTTGAAGTATGTCTCTCCAAGCTCTTCTTTCTTTTACTGTTTTGACTGAGAAGTCATTTGTTATTTTAATAGGTTTACCTTTAAAAGTGACTTGTTTTTTCTCCCTTGAAGCTCTCAGCACCAGTTCTTTATCTTGAATGTGGAGTGTTTTAACTATTATTTGCCGTGGAGTGCTTCTATTTTGGTCGTATCTGTTTGGGGTGCTGAATGCCTCTTGTATATGGATGGGGCTCTCTTTTTTAGATGAGGAAAGTTTTCCTTGATGATCGTTTGAAAAATTTCCTCAGGGGTGGTATTTTGAGATTCTTGCTCTGGTATTCAATGAATACGCATGTTAGGCTTCTTCAGGGTGTCCCATATCTCTTGGATATTTCTCTCAAGTATCTTTTTGACTTTAACAACCTCTTCCATTGAGCTGGTTAGTACTCCCACTTTATCTTCAAGGTCTGAAATTCTGTTTTCTGCTTCGATAGTTCTGTTGATAAGACTCTCTGTGGCGTTCTGGGTTGAAGATAACTTGTCTTTTAGCTCAGTTTTAAACTCAGCTTGAGTCTGTTTTACCTGCTCTATGCCACTTTTTGTTTCTTGCACTGTTTTTCTCAACTCCTCCAAATGTCTGTTGTGTTCCTCTTCAAAGCGATTGATTCAATTATGTAATTCCTCCCGGATTTCCTCTTTCATAGTATTGAACATGGTAATGATCATATTTTGAAAGACCTTATCCTGGGTGAGGCTTTCTTGGCCTTTTTCCATGGGTTTGTTCTTGTTGGAGTCTAACATTATGGGATTAATTTCTTCAGTGGGAAGTTTGTTTAGTTGAGTGTTGTTGTTTCTCATGGATTTGCACTTTGACTTAGGCATTGTCATTTTAACTCTTAAGATCTCTCAATTTCACTAAACTGAATTATTTGGCCTGGGGTCCTGGTGGGCGGGCGCGGGCGGAGACTTACCTAGGTCGTGGGGTGAGGCCTGGCTGGACCACGCGTCCCGACTGGCGGAGCGGGGTGGGGTAAAGGGAGTATGGGGGCCTCGGCGTGGAGCTATTTAACCCGACGGCAGCTGGGAGGGGACCCGGGCGCAGGGGGAGGTCCTCCTCGTCCCTCGGCCCTGAGCGGCTCCGGCTGGATGGTGGGAGTCGGAGCCGGATCCCTGTGGGCTGACCTGGGGTCCTGGTGGGCGGTGCGTGGGGCGGAGACTTACCTAGGGCGCGGGGTGAGGCCCGGCTGGACCGCACGCATGCCCCGATCGCCGGAGCGTGGTGGGGTGTAAAGGGAGGTGTGCTCCATGACTTTAAGCTTAGCCTTAGTTGGGAGAATAGTATTCCCTGAGTGTAGAGAGCAGGCCTGCCCTTGTAAGAAAATCATAGGCTTACTGATGACCTGCTTCTCTTCCTTGATTGAGGAACACATCCCTCACATGTCTCATGTGCCCCATGGGCACATGGGGATCTTTCAGTGACACAAATAGGAGACCAATGCATTCTCTGACAGTACTTTCAGTTAATTCATGTGCATACAGCAGGTGTCACCAACCCTGTTTTCTGTATGTTTCTACAGAAAGTGAGAACTCAGGTGGAAACCAGTCCTCTGTGCTGCAGGCTTAGGTAGGAAGATACCTTTTCATGCACACAAGTGAAGAACCATTCACCTGAGAGACTGAAGCTGACCATCATTTGAAGATATAGAATAATATTAGACATGTCCTGATAGGACATCCAGAGACACTAGCTTTCCTCAGGGTGTGCTGTCCAGAGGGTGAGCACATATGGAGGCTGTTGCCACTGATGTACTGAAACTTATCTCAAGCAGCTCATCTAGGTGCTGTGAAAAGCATCTTCAAAATACTAGTAACAGCCTGATCTGAAACAATGCAGATAGGAGAGTGTTTTTTAAATTATTTTATTTTTCTAGTTTTACAAGCATATTGAGTATTCATCCCTGCTTCCCTTCATCCCCCCTCCCATCTTTCTCCCTTCCTTTCATTAATTCATCTTACTACCTCCCCCCTCCTACCTGTCAGCCTCTATTGACCCCAGAGGTTTGTCTACTCTTGTGGGGGTCCAAGCCTCTTGTGGCATACAGTTACCTCTATTCTAACCACCCCTCTGATAGGAGCATTTCCCTTCACTCATCCAAGTTTAATCTCCAAGAGTTCCACTGTATATTCTTATTTCTCTTGAGTTCTTCTTCAGTGTATGAGGGCATATTTGTATGTCAGTCATTATGTAGCTCTGATAAAGACAAGTCTCACTGCAGTAGTCCTATATTTACTCCTAGATGCAGTAGTCCTGCTTTGAATGGAATGCCTTGTCCAAAGGTAACCCTTACAATCTCACTCCACACTCTTTCAAGAGTTTCCCAAAGCCTTAGGATGGGGATAGTAAGTTGGCCTGATTTTGACAAACTTGCTAGGTTGATGATACATTGCATTATGACTGGCCATTGCTGTTCACTTTCACTTCTTTTCTACTGCCCTGTGATGCATCCTGTCACTTTGTTGAGATTAGGATAACATGACAAGTGGGGTGAGGAAGGGAATAATTGGGAAAATACTTAGCAGGGAATTAGGGATGGGGAGAGGAGGGACAGAAGGACTTATTTAAAAAAATCTCAAAGGAACCTTCTATACTAGTAATATGTCAAAAAATATGTCTTTCAAAGAAATGAAAAGAATGAGCATCCCCAATGAATAGGAGCATAGAGTGAGAAAAAAAAATGGAGGTGGGAGGGTCTAGGTGTGAGCTGGTCCACTTAGATCCCAGTGACAAAAATACACTAGAAGTAACATGATTGTAACACTTCTTTTTTTATTTCCACTCATACAAACTTAACAGATACACTGGTCCCCTCCTTCCCCCCACTCCCCACCCCTCTGTTCACCCCTACCCCTCTCCCCTCCCATCCCCCAAGTGCCTCTCGCTCTCATCACTGGAGCATCCTTTAATGTGCATGCCAAATTCTCCTCTGGGTCCTCCTCTCCGATGAGGTGCAAGGACCCAATGGCATTTCCCAGAACCCATTCCTGTGTTCCCCTTAAGCATATGAACACTACTGTGGCTGTCAATCCCTAGCCGCCAAGCATCCTAATGCCTTTAGTCCATGCTAGTCTTTGTGGGGTCAATAATGTGTTGGACATTGCGCAGGGCATGCAAAGTCCTATTATGATTGCTTTGGCCCTAACTTGTATGGAGCATCTTGCATATCATTACTCCTCCCATCCTTGTGCTCATACAATCTTACAGCCCCCTCTACTGCAAATTTCCCTGAACTTCAGGATGGGGAGAGATTAGGCTGGCCCAGTTCCATGTGGTTGATATTGAGTCTCTGGTGTTCTGAGTTATGGTTTGTTGATTTTTTTTTTTTTTAGTTTTGCTGTTCCTGCAATGCCCTTGGCTCCATCCTGATGGGTATTGGATGTCGATTGTGACACTTCCTGATAAAATATTGGCCATAAAGTTCTCAAAGACCCCTAGACATTACGGGCTTTTGCCATTGCTTTTGGTTACTCTCCCAAAAAACTGTCAGTAAGACTCTATTACTGAAGATGCAACACATGAGGATCACAGAAGATGGGCAAAATGCATCAACATAACTGGTCTGAGAACCTCCTCCTTGCTGGATAGCTTACAGAGTAACAATGAATACTGTAGAAGCTACTGGTGGAGAGAAATAATCATAGGTCTCATCAACTCATCAGATCATGAGATCTGCAAGCTACAATCAAGATCTCATGGCAACCGGTGACCACCAGTGTAATAATGGCATGAGTATCAAGGAGACAACCAACACCTTTCTGACTGAACTCCAAGACCTGCTTGTCAGAATGCAACACATTCCTGTTATTGTTAACTAGAATGGGAACCTAAAAAAGGAAAGGAAATTGCTAAATAATGAAAAACAACCAATGAACCTTTGGTAGGAAGACCAAGCTGCTGTGTAAATAGCTGCTATTAGACCCATAAATTGGAAGAACACTTAACACTCAGCCTAGAAATCTTCTTCTACACCAGAGGAGTGTATTTTAACTAATTATCTATAAACTGTTGCACTGCTGTCATTAGGGAACTAGCCTGTCATTCTCAAAAATGTGGGGGAGATGGACTTTCATAATCTAAAATCATCTTGTTAGAGGAAAAATGTTTCTTTCATGCCACAGAAGACATTCCCATGAAGAGCACATGTATGTTGTGCCTTGTCCTGGAAATAGTGTTGTATGAATTGACTGATATTTGCTTTATTGAAGGCCAGAATGACCTGTTTCACCATTGCTGTTTAGGGAAGAGTAATTGTAAGCCAAAAGGAGATAGAATGCAGTTACAGAATGCAGAAGTGTGTCAGACACAAAACAATGGCTACAAAGTCCATAATCCAAAGGGACAAGGCCTCAGGTTTCTGTAAAAAAGGGAAGTTCATCTATTAGGTGTTGCGGAAATAATTATTAGTTATATTGCCTGTCCCTATCTTAATATTGCCTGTCCCTATCTTTTGGGGCCATCACAAGGACAGAAACATACAGCATCTTCATAGTGATCTGTGTGTGGGTAAGTGATAGCACCGATATGCCCATCTAAAGTAGGTCCCTCGTTTCTGAACTTGTAGAATTTCACAGTATCCTCCACTATCAGGGCCTGCTATCCAAAGTGAAAAATCGCTTTCCACAGCCATCCAAACTGCAGGTATTTTTCTTGCAGGACTCAAGCAGACAGCTCAGCATTTCCTTTTCTACTATTGATCACCTGAAAGGCAAAGAATTAGGGTATTGGGTGACAAGGAAAAGGAAAGGAGAGGTATGTCTCTGGTCTTCCAAAGCACATCTGCCAACTATGTTTTACAAAGTGATAAAATCCCTGCCATAACAAGGAGAATGATTTATGTTAGCTCATGCTTTCAGAATTTTCAGGCTGTGGTTGTCTCTGTGTTGGTGAGTGAAGCACAATTTGAGGTTTGCTGGAATGGTAGATCACAGTGAAAGGTAAGACTAGGGTACAGATGGACAGCATCACAAACAGGAAGAATAGACACTCAAGACTAGAAGTCTAATTGATGAAGACTTGTTAGGAATGGACATGCTGGAGAATAATCTGCACCTGCACATACACACGAAAAAGAGATCACCCAGAGACGCAAGTACAGAGAAATAGTTTGAGAGACAGAGAAACAGTGACTTTGACAGACTGTGAGAGAGAGCCTATGAAAGATATTTCTATAAGACATACAGAAGACAAAGGTTTCCTGGGGAAGCATTCACCTATGCCAGTAGAAAAAGAGCTAGAATAACATGCCAGTAGAAAAAGAGCTAGAATAACAGACACAAACACCTACCAATCTAGCTCTAACCCTCCTTTCCTCTATGTGCCATGTTTTCAAGTCAAAGCCTATGCAGGCTCTTCTACCTTTGCCCCCAACTTCATCTGGCCTCCCATTACTTTTCTTGATCTCTAGCTCCATGTGCTTTTTCATAAACAGAGAATGACTTAGATGATGGCCAGGAAGCGTGAATAAAGAAAAGGTCTGATGAGGCTACTGTGTGTTCAGGGTTACCAAACTTCAAGCCTTTGCTTCTGTCTTTCTCTGCAGAGTCTTGGTTCCATCAGACAGTACAGAGGAATCTGGAGTCATCAATGCTGACAAATGGTAACATCAAAGGGAAGAACCAACACAGAGGTGAGAACAATTACAGCAGCAAGTGGGAGCCCAAAGTGTCAGGACTTGACAGCATTTGGGCCTGGAAGAAACAGGATGCAATGAAGACAGGAGGAGGAGAGCTGCCCGAGTTTGAGTCCCAGAGGAGGAGCAGTTCCAAGCAGATACAGTGTGATGGGACCCCCAATAACACCATGGGATTCTGGCCTAAGAGAAGGGCAGATTTCCAAGGCTGCATCTCTCCTCTGCTTGGGAAAATTAGGACGTATTTTCCATCTTCTGAGGATATACGCTGCAAGAGTCACCTCTTTAAATATGCTGGTATTGTAGTTCTATTCTATTATAAACTTCTGTCTTTTGAAGGGAAAAGGTTGGAAAGAGTATTCACAGGAAACAGAAGAGCTTAACACATACATGGTCATGAACCTGTATGATATTGCACCCGTATGATACTGAACCTCTATGCTACTGACCAAATAAGAAGAATCTGAGTGCTGCATAAGTACAGATGAGTAACAGAACTGCTCATGATTCCTTGAGAAAAGTGTTAGATAACATGACAGCGATGTTTCATCTCAATCTTGAAAGAATGGAGGACGATCTTAGCAAAAGGCTTCTGAGGTTGCCTATCAATGATTACCTTGCTTATGGTAAATGCTGTTGAAGACTCATCTTGTATTCAAGAGCCACTTCCAAGATAGGGATCCCCTCCATAGATAGAAGCTGAGCTGTGCACTGGCAAGCATGCATCTATTTCTAGTTCTCCCTTATTGAATGAGGATGTGATGCATTCATTTCCCCAAGTTTCTGCCACTTCTATTTTCTTCACATGCTGGACTGTAGCCTGAAACTGTGAGCCAAAAAAAAACCTTTCTGTAAGGTTTTTGGGTCATGGATCTTTATCACAGCACCAAGAAAGCAAACTCCAACGTTGAGACAATATGAGGGTAGTCAATCCAAGGTGGCCTGCTTTGTGGGAGTGACACATGGTATCAGTGAGTAATCCTTCTAAGGATGAGCTGTACAAGAATGAACCTGTCCATGAAGTATTTGTAGAAGTGGCACTGCTTGGACTGAGGCTGGTTTGTTTCCTGCGGTCATTGTGAAGGGGATTTGATGTGGGGCAGGGAGGTGTAACATCCTCCGTGGACTTGCGACTCTGCTGATGGCAGTGACCACAGTGAACTCATCCCGAGTCTCAGTGGAAGAGGCATCCAAGCATGCACTTCTGAGGATGAATCCGTTTATGAGGAGTCCCAGGAGTGGGTACTGACTCTCTCATCTCCCCAGGTGCTCTTCATGGGTTGTATACTCTAGAGAGATGTTTTGTTATAATTTTTATTATAATTTCTTTTTCAGGTGACATAGGGTGGAAAGCCTTCCACCCTGAGACTTCCTCTGCCTCTCTCATCTCTGAGCAGCTTGGACAGATCAGGAAAAGAAAGGTGGGAAAGGTAGATATACTGTTTCCCATCCTTAGTGTCAAATGGAAGGACAAGAGATGTATAGGGATCAGGGAACCATTCAGTTGACTAGGCTCCTTTATAGGGTTTGCACATGCTGACTGGTAACTAAGCATTAAGTATGTCACAAGGATGTTATTAGTAAATTGTCACGTGAAAGTGCTTGTATCTCCTGGGAGTTATGCCTTGTGTTTGTGATGAGCACTACGATGTTGGGTCTGGTTTACTGGAGATAATATCTCTGGTGGAATCCCAGAGTTCTTTCTCATCATCCACTAGCCATGGAAAGCCCATGACTTACCCCATAGTTGATTTCTGCCCAAAGTCTACTGTTAGCATGTTTTGACCAGCTTTCCTCAGTTTGGTGTCAGATTTAGTGTCAGATTTAATTGATCAGAGAACATCTTGGCCAATATTTTTGGCCAATATTTGCCTCTTAATTTCCTTGCAACTCTTTTCCAAGAATTGGACGGGCTCCATAAACATGAAGTGCAAGTTGACTCCAATGGTGCACATGTCTACAGGCAGCCATACTCTTTGCCCTCATATAATTGAGGAGGGCCATAAGATAGAATGCCACAGAAAACTTCCAGCTTCTCCCCCGTGCTCACTCTTTCTGTCAATCCTAAGTCACTTGATTTTATGTTCCTTCTCTTTCCACTAAGAATTTCTCAGGTTAATATCCCTATGAGCAATGCTTTCCATGGCAATACCTGAGAACACCAGTCGTCCATTTAAATAGTTTCATTAACGCTTCTTCATTTAGTGACCTCACTTCAACCACCCTACTATAAAATTCTCCACTTGGGTAATGTTCTAAAATTTACCTTACCCTTTGTTTCAATGATATGAAATAGCCTTGCAATATTGGGATGCTTGGGGCTTCTTAAAGTTTCAATGTCTGCTGCTATCACAGAGGCATTCTCCTGGCCCTTGGGAATAATTTCCACTGCTACTATGTATCTGTGACCAGGAAGGAAACCATTTTGATGTCACTTAAACTCTCTAGTCTGGGGTCATCATGATCTTAGTTCTTCAGGGAGACTCTTTCTGCTATGAACTGTTCTTGGTCTCTCTTGCCACAGTTGACTTCCTCATTGTAGGGTCAGAAAATGCTCATCATCAACACCCCTTAACAAAGAAGAGAAAAAGTGAAAAGTACATTTATGGGCAACAAGCTACCCACAGACGAGGAGAGGTTGCCTTCTGCTCACAGGGATAAGTCCAGTCTCTCACCAAACAGCACTAACAGAGCAAAAGAGTAATTCTCCTCCAGTCTAGCTTGGTGAACACTGTGTTTCACTTGGGTTACCTGCATGTGTGACATGTATGAGTGGTTACTGAGAGAAACATTGGTTAAGAGTTGCTTCACAATCATAATAGGACTTTGCATGACCTGAGCAATGACCAACACATTATTGACCCCTCAAAGTCTAGCATGGACTAAAGGCACTAGGATCCTTAGAAGGCAAGGGATTAACAGTCACAATAGTGTTCCTATACTTAAGGGGAACACAAGAAAGAGTTCTAGGAAATGCCACTGAGTCCTTACACCTCATCAGAGAGGAGGACCCAGAGGAAAATTTGATATACCCATTTAAAGATGCTTCAGGGATGGGGGGAAGGAGGCACTGGGAGATAGGGAGGGAGGGGGGAAAAGGAAGAGGAAAAGGGGGGAGGGAGCAAGGGGGTCCAGGGAGGGAGGGGACATGGATACCTATTATGTTTGTATGAGCAGAAAAATAAATTTTAAAAAAGGGTGTTGAAAAACCAAGAGAAATAAAACACAGATGTGCCTCTTGATCGCAACCCCTACCCATATCTGCTGCTGTCCATGTTCTCATCCACAGGCAGGATTTTCATTTACAGAAGGGGTGGCATGTTTTCCCGTAGCATTCAGGGAAAAAAGGGTCATGAATAAAGATGCCGATATAGCTGTTTGGCTCCTTCTGGCCCATTTGGTGATCTTTCAAGAGCTCTGTGCAGGTCCCTGAGTTGACTGTCGATGTTCTCTGTAGTGTGGATTCCCGGGCAGGGTCAGCTGAGTCTTGCTTGTTGGATGTTGGCATTATCATAAGGCACTTCTATTGTGGTTCAGGGAGTTTAAACACCCTCTATGGATCTGTGGCTCTGTTCATGACACATGGCATCAGTGGACTCGTCATGAGCCGCCTCCTTCTCTGAGGTGATTCCATCCATGAGGAATCCATGGTGGTACCAGTCTCTGTCACCTCCCCTCAGCTGTTCTCCATAGTTTCTGCACTCCGGAGAGATGCTTTGTAATGGCACTTCCACTTTTTCAGGGAACACAAGGAGGAGGCAGGCTGAGCCTTCCTCCACCAATCTCACCCCTGAGCAGCTTGGGAGGAGCAGAAAAAGGGAAAGTGGGAAGTATAGACAGACCAGGTCCCCTCCTTAGGGTCAGAGGGAAGGAAGGGGGAAGCGTACGGATCAGGGACCCATGCAGCTGCCTGGATGTCACTTTTGTGTGCCCACGTGGTGACTGGTACCTAAGCATTAAGTATGTCACCATGATGCTCTGAAACATTTTCTCAACTCAAGCTGCCTCTGTCTCCTGGGTATTGTACCCCATGCTTCCCATGAATACCATTATGTTAAGGTCTAGTGTTCTGGTGATGTTATCCGCAGCAGAATCCACATGGTCTTCCTTGCCATGCCTTAAGCCACAGACAACCCATAATGTGGCAGCCTGTAGTTGGCCTCTACTCAGGATCTACACTTGACAGGTTCTTGATCACCTTCCATTGTTCTGGTAACAGATTAAATTGAGCAGGGTACATTGTGGTCAACATTTGCCTCTTTTTTCCATGTAGAAATCCCTAGAATTCGTGGCAGCCCCTCACCACGAAGTATAGGACCACCCATGCTCCATACATCTACAGATAGGCCATCTTACCCCTTTGTCCTGAAACAGCTCAGACATGAAGTAGGGCAAGTGCCTCAGAACGATTCCAGCTTCTCCCCCGCGCTCACTCACTGGCTCAGGCTGAAGTCGCTTATGTTCTCTTGTCTGTCCACTAAGATGTTCTTGTTTAATATCTCTATGGGCGATGTCCTTTCCACAGTAATATCTGAGAGCACCAGGCTTCTGTTTCATCAGTGTCTTTGCCTCTTCTTTATTAATGAACCCCTATTCCAACACCCTGCTATTGAGCTCTCCACCTAAATAATATTCTAAAACAGGAACTTATGGTATCCTTCCTGTCAATTATGTGAAATAGACCTTACAATATTGGGATGATCCTGCTTCCTTAAGACTTCGGGACCCTGCCTTTCTCTATCCTCCTCTCCCACACACTGCAGAGCTGAGGTCAGGCTACCCTTTTCTTGTTTCATCCTTGCTCATCAGTAAGGTCTGGCTCTGTGAGGAAGACACTTGGAGACCCAGTTCAACAGAGGTTATCTGCTATATGAAACCCTTCTCAGACCCACCCCAACACTCACTGCATCAAGCCCTCACCTCAAATCCCCCCACTGTGTTCACAGACCTTTCACGATGGTGTACCCTGTGGGCTGCATGAAGGCAAAGGGCCAATAGAAAAGGCCACAGTGAATCTGAAGGGAAATCAGGCTGAAGAAAACCTCAGAACAAGGCACCTGTAGGTTCAAGATCACAAAGGCACATCATCCTTCCATATGCCTCTCTCTAGAATCCATCCAGACCCTGTAAGGGGTCTCAGAGAACTACTGATTCCCCGACCTCACTGAAGCCATGCAAGAATTGAATTGCAAATTTACTTGCGGTTGCTGCGGTCATCAAGAAGAAGAAACTGTCAGAGAATAGCAATAATGTGATACCACGTTGATACTGGATAGACGACAGGAGCATGTGGATGGCCGACATGAGATGAAGATGCCATTAGGTCCTGGAAGGCTGCAGAAGACATAGACCGGATGGAGGCACAAGAGCCACACGTGGGTCAGGGAGGAGAAGAGCATCTAGGATCTCTATTCATGGGTCGAGCTACCTAAGTCAACCCTGCATACCCTGTGTCTCTATACATTACAAGGGCATGTTTCCAGGCTGTATGGCACATCTGTTCAGGGGAACAGCTGGCCCTCCCCTAGCAACAGGTCTTCCCCTCCCCGACCCCAACACACACATTTTTTTTTCTACTCAAAGAAGCTGTGTAGCGCTTCCTAAGGACAGTTTGTCCTCATGGAGATGACTGGTTCTGTCATTATAGTTTCAAAGACTGAGTAATTAATGTCCATCAAGATTAGAAAAGAATTTATCTCAGTAGAACCTTGGGTTTCTCTACAAGTGGTTCTGATGGGACCATTTCCGACCACAGAGAGCAAAAAGATACATCTCAATGGTATTGATCCCAGGGAAAATTCAGTCAAACGAAGGGACAGGGTGCTGTCACTGAGCTAACCTCAGCACCCAATCCCAGTTTCTTTTTTTTTACATTTTTTATTATTTCCGCTCATACAAACCTAATAGGCAGACCAGTTCCCTCCCCCTCCTCCTCCCTGAGCCCCCTGCTACCCCTCCCTCCCTCCCCATCTCCCAGTGCCTCCCCCCCAATTCCCAGAGAGTCCTTTATTGTGTATGCCTAACTCTCCTCTTGGTCCTCCTTTCCGATGACATACAAGGACCCAGTGGCATTTCCCTGAACTCTTTCTTGTGTTCCCCTTAAGCATAGGAACACTACTGTGGCTGTCAATCCCTTGCCTCCAAGGATCTTGGTGCCTTTAGCCGATGTTAGACTTTGTGAAGTCAATAGTGTGATGGCGCAGGGCATGCAAAGTCCTATTATGATTGCTTCAGTCCTAACTAGTGTGGAGACTCTTCAAATCATTGCTCCCCCCATCCTTTTGCTCTTACAATCTTACCGCCCCCTCTTCCGCAAATGTCCCTGAGCTTCAGGATGGGGGGAGATTAGGCTGGCTTAGTTCTACGTGGATGATATAGAGTCTCTGAAGTTCTGTACTGTGGTTTGTTGATGTTCTTGTGCAGTTTTGCTGCTCCTGCAATGCCCTTCACTCCATCATGATGGGCACTGTATGTCACCCCCTGGTCAGAGACAAAAAAACTGTTAAACTGGAGTCTTGTTATAATAGCACATTCAAGGGTAGATGTAATAAAAGCAGGAAACCTCGGTGAGGGAGGGGTCAGTCACTCATTTGTGAAATGATCATTTTTCATCTGCCAGATTATATGTACTCCCCTTCTGGTGAGATCATACCCCCTCAGTTGTACATGATCAGGAACGAACGTCTGTGAACTTAACCAGGTGTCACATTACTTACTTGCATTCCTTGGAGGCCGATTTTCTCTGCTGTAACATGGTCCCCTCTCTCCTTGTGTCTGGTGTGGCCCTCCAACCCCATCCCTCCTGTTCACAATCCTTGCATTTACCGTATTACATAGGTTTACCCTTGAGTGTCTCAATGTGGGCTGGGTGAGTTTGGTACTAGAAGCCACCATTAGGGAGTACATACGGTGCTTAACTTTCTGTCAATCCCAGTTTCTTTGTGTTGGTTATGACCTGGGTGACTTACTATAGACAGAGACACCAGGGTTGGTAGTTAAGGAAAAGCATCAGAAGACAGTAGGGGAGATTGATGTCTTTGGAGAAAATGCTTAGAAGTAGAGTTCCCAGGATTCTTGGGCTATCAGTCCCCTCTCTCAGATTTGGATCCTGGAAAAGAATGTCAAAAGACTACCTCGCTAAGGAGCCCCACCAGGATTCCTGACACCTGCATTGTCCATCATGCTAATCTACCTTGGGATAGGTGGGACTTTGGCCCACCACAAAGTATCTCTACCCCAAGCAGACCATCTTCTTCCCTGCCTCAGAAACAGACAGGGATTGATAGTCAGCCAGACTTCTTATGAAAAAGTACAGGTCAGTGATTTTTTCCCCAGTATATAGGTAGAGGCATTTTTATTCCTGAGATCACTTTAGTAATCATTTAGGATTAATGTCTACTGTGTGGGGGATGCTTTTGGAGGAAACCAGCAGTGAGATAATTTTGTGCCTGGGACTAAGTGTGCAGAAGTGAATGGCAGCACACATACCTTCTTGTGGGCTGAAAAGGAGGCTCCAAGTCAGGTGTTGAGCTGCTTGGATTTCAGGCCTTGCTCTCCTGCTGCTATCTTCATGCTTGGCCCCCTCCCTGGTGTCAAGGATGTGGGATGTCACCTTCTCTTCTGTTACTTGAGAGCAAAGAGGTAATGGATAAGCAATTAGTGGCACTGACAACCCAGGATGTAACTCTGACCTAGCCTTCTGGGTTAACTGTGCCCCAAGCTTGTAGCCCCGCAGTGATTCTTTGCTTGCTCCCTTGTCCCCAAACTTTCTGCAGCCTCAGGTCACAGCCTCAGCTGTCTACTTTGTTGTTCTGTTTTCTTTTGATGCAGACTGTATGTAGGTGAGTGCACATGTGTACTTGGTGTGTCAGAAGATTGTCACCATACAGTAAGGTGAGCTGTCTTGTCATGGTCATCCCCAGCTATGCAGTGCATTTGATGACAACCTAGATACATGGAACAGTGTTTCAAAATGATAAAATATGAATCCAAGTGATAAAAAACAAAATACTGTACATTATAGAGAGATACACCTCAGAAGAAAGGTGCTTATCTTGCATGTACATGACTGTAGATTAATGTCTTATTGTGAAATGAACAAACAACAACAAAAACAGTAAAAGGGTAGTGATGACTCCTGCAGGATAGACTCCTGACAACTGTAATGGCCAATATCTGGGATAAATAAGACTGTACATGGCAAATCCCTGTCTGACTTCCAGGTACTGACACAGAGAAGCACATAATGCAATTAAGAGGACAAATGCTGACACAGATGTGTATGCTGTGTGTGTGTTTAAGATTCAGTTATAGAAGCTTAAAACCTTGATGATATGTCAACAGGATCTCTCTGCCCAACCTGTCCAACTGTAATGTCTTTACGCAGAGACCATTAAGAATTGGGACTTGCCTTAATACTAACAATTAGGATTCCAAGACATCTTTTGTCAGCCTTTGATGTTTCTCCCATCAAAATCACATCTAAAGGACAGATTATGCAGTACTGATAACCAGTTGACTTTTTCCAGCATTATTCCTCAGTCCAATAAGTCCCCATGCAAGAAACACAGCATACATCCTGGATTAGAAAACACAGATTGCCCTCCCATTAAGAACCTGGACAGCAAGGGACCATCACAGACTACCTCCTGGATGTGATTCTTCCCGGTATCTAAACTTGAATAGGTTATCTGGCTCAAGATAAACCATGGGTCACATGATATCCTGTCCCTACACTCTGTGAACAACAGCACAAATGTCACCTAAGAGATGATTCTATTTCCCTCAAATGTTCAAGAAAAACAAGACCCAAGACAGTTGTGTGTGTAATTTCTACTTAGCTTCATTAGGTCCTTAATCAAGAAGGTGACCACTCCTTTTTGTCTGCAGGTCCTTCGGAAAACTCTGCTACAGACCCACAACCCCTGCCCCTTCTGCCTTCTCCTACCCGTTTGGCTTCCATGGACAATCTACACATCTATTAAGTTTGTATGAGTGGAAATAATAACAAAAATGTTAAAAAAAAGAAAAGCCAAATACAGATTTAGTAACATCATCTAAATGCCAAATATCAGGACCCCGGAACATAATCATCCTATCTAAGAATTAGTACCTTGTGGCTCCAGAATGAATGTCAGTCAACATCTACACATCCAAAAAGTAGTGAAAACAAAGACTATAATTTACTACAAGAAGCAAGCAAACTAGAAAAAAAATCAATAAAAAATAATCAAGAAACTCCAGATGCTTGCATGGTTTCATAAAGATATAAAGAACAAAAGAAGCCAAGAAACTGTGGCTAATGAAAGAATCATCAATGCCGTGGCATCACTATCTACACAGGGTAACTCATTGGTGGCAATCTGGAAAGTAATAGTGAAGAGAATGAAATCGAAAGACCGAAAATAAATGTGATCAAAGAGGTAAGAGGCAATATGCATAAATGTTTAAATAATTATGAAGAATAGCACAACTAATGTAGGAAAAAGAAGCAAGACATACTTAAAAGAAGGAATATGCAGTTAGAAAGACAGTTGAAGATTTGAAAGCAAACTTAGAAACTCTGGAAAAGAAACAAACTGAATTGAACACAAACAAGCACATTGGGGGAAAAATGAAATTAAACAGGAAGTCAACATTCCAATGATACAGTTAAGAATTCAATGAGAAGTCTCAAAATTGGAACTAACCAAACAGAATACAGAATGTCAGACGTTGAAGGTAAGATGGGAATTTGATAATTCACTGAAAGGAACTGATGAGATGAATAACATGCAAAAACGGAACATACGGGACCTTTGGGTCACTATCCAAAGAACTAATTTAGGGATCATGGGTATTCCAGAAGCAGACACTCAAGATAAAGACACGCCATTTGTATGCAATGAGATCATAGAGGAAAACTGCCTTAATCTAAAGAAGAGATGCCCATCCAGAATCAAGAGGCATACAGAACACCAAATAGAATGGATAGAAAAGAAGTAACCCACCACACATGATAATCTGCACATTAAGTGAAAAACTAAAAGGAAATTTCTTAAGGGCTGCAAAAGAGGAAAACCAAATCATATATACAGTTAAGCCTATTAAAACAACTACAGATTTTTTATTGCAAACCGTAAAAGCAAGAAAAACCTGGAAAATTATACTAAAAGTTATAGATGAAACAAATGCCAACCTAGACTATTATATCCATCAAAAATTATCAGTCATAATAGAGGGTGAAAAACATTCCATCCCAAAAATAGGCTGAAGAGCTATATGATTCCCAAGTCAGCTCTCCTGAAAATACTGGAGGATACACTCAAGACTGAAAAGAAGGATAAATATCCCCAACAAGCAATAGGGAATAAATAAGACCAAAACAATGCTCAGCAAAAGTCTATAAAAACAAATAGGAAAAATCCAAAAATAAACACCTTTTAATAATAGTGCTAAATGTCAATATGCTCAATTCCCCTATCACCTTAGAAAAACTGCTGGACCCTCCTTACCAGGGACAGTGAACTTTTGTCCTCTTCCATCAGTAGACACACACCCGTCAGGAAGTTGATGGTAATCCATGCTGAAACACCTGCAATAGAAGGACATAGGAAGCAATTTAATGACACAGGGTCGCTACCTATTTACAGATTTCAGGAGCAGAGTGGACGCTGCTTGACATTCTTGGCCTTCAGCTGTCCACAGAGGACTGCTATTCATACAAGAACCCAGGGGCAGGGCTGGAGAGGTGGCTCAGGGGTTAAGCCTCTGCCTTGCAGGTGGAAGGTCCTGAGTTCGGATCCTAGACCCCACGTATAGATGCCGGGCCGAAGGGAGGGTCGCCCTGCGTTTCTGGTCCTGGTAGGGCGGAGCCTGTGAATCCCGGGGCAGAGTAAACAAGAAGGAGGTGGAGGCGGTCCACGGTGGTTCCCGAATTCCTCTGTGGTTCTACACACACACACATACATACACACGTGCACACACACACATGCACAACTGAATAAATAATAAAAAATATTAAAAAAAAAAAGAACCCAGGGGCCTCTGGCCAAACGAAAAACCTGGAGTATGTTACCAAGTGTTGCATCTCCTCCAGGACTTCCTCGCCAGCTTTCTCTTTTGATGGAGGCAGGAAAAGAATCCAATGTTCCCTCAACTCCCAGACAAACTCACTTTTAAGGTCATATTTAAATTCACTGGCCTGTAAGGAACCTAAAGCAACTGTTTCAGAAGGAGCAACATGACACAGCATTCCCAGAAAAGCACAGGTCCGGACATGAGGCTGACCCTGCCCTTTAAAGTAAGCTTCATGTTTTCAGAGTCAACACCCTATCACACCTCTTTCCAGATGACCTCTTTGGGCTGTGACTTCTTCCCCAGATGCCACGGTGGTATGGAAATCAGTAAATTCCAGGATTCTCTGAAGACCGGAGTCCTATGAATAACCCCACTGGGGAGTCATGCCGCTTGCCGGATGTCAATGAGGTGTAATTGACAAAGTCTGTCCAAGGGAACTTTCTACCCAAAATTCCCACTCCACAAATCCACCTAAATATGTCCTTACATTTAAGGGCCATGTTAGGTGACAGACTGAGCCACTCTACTGGGTATACAGAAGAAAATACAATTGTTTATTCATATAAACCAACTCCCGAAGGATCCATAAGAAAGTAGGTCAACAAAAGTAGTATCGGGGGCTTTGGTTGAGCTAAGTAAAAATACTTTGTTTGAACCAGAACTTTCCTTGTTTAAAAAAAATCAAGAGATGCTGGGGAGATTGCTCAGTGGGTAAAAGCCTGAGGATCTGAATTGAAATTCTCCAAACCCCTGTGAAAATGTGGACATAGGTGTGTATGCCCATGATATCAGCACTGTACAGTATGGAGAAATGGAATCAGGATTGCCGGGACTTGCTGGCCATCGGTCTAGTATCAGGTTCAACGAGAGACCCTGTCTCAGGGGAATAAGGTAGAAAGCAAAGGACATCCATGTCCCCTTTCGTCTCTGCATATAATTTTGCACACACACATGTGCATAGATCACACACATATAACATAAAAGAGTTAAGTTTGGCTTAAGGGTATGGCCTGGTGGTAAGAGTGCTTGCCTAGCACATCTGGGTCCATGGGTTTGATGCCCAACTCTACAAAAATATAAATAAAAATGAATTTTAAAAAACTTGATTGTAAATAACATTTAAAAATTAAGATAGTTGATTCTTGCCAATTCACAAGATAAATGATCTTGAAAAATCAAAATTACTTCTGAGATCAAAACAAAATAAATTCTGGGATGGACAGGTTACAGGAGTCTGAATTTTTTTTAGTTCTTCTTTTGAAGATACTGAGAATTTGCTGTTAGTGGGCCTGGACTATGTCCCAACAAGTGTTCAGAAACAATGTGTGGTCAAGGATGCACAACCAAAACTTTCCACACAGACTGTTTTCTCTGAAGACTATGGTTCATGTTTTCATGAACCCAGGGCCTGGCCCATGCTCCATCACTGACTTTTACCCAGAACCCTACAGTTAGTTCCCAGGCCACTTTTGGCCTGCAATAAGTTAAAAACAAAGCATTAATTATAAAAGTATTGGCATGCAAATGATGCAAATTTACCAAAATCTAAGAATCATTTATGCTGCAGAGCCAACATAAATTAACTACATTAAAATTTAATACATTAATTTGCTGCAGATTTTGCTATCTAAATTATCTTCAATGAAGATTCTTTTTCTTTCAAAGCAAAGTTCTGGCCTAACAGTAAGGAGGCCGGTTACTGAAACTTTATTGCTAATATAGTAGTTATATGCCAGGATGATGTTTGGGGGGTCGGAAAGGAGGGACACTTGCATATAGAAGTGGAACCCAGCAGGAGGGTAGAAGGCTGGCTGATTGCAAGTCAGAGACAACAAGGGCGACAATTGTTAGGGTGACAGACAACCGAAAGCAGAGTGAAGAGCAAGTTACCAAGGACTCCCCTGGAGAAGACTCCCACCCTCCTGTCTAATATTCCCAACCTTCTCTGGGAAGAAAAGATGGTGGGGGCTCAGTCTCCAGGCCACTTCTCTCTGTCAAGGCCCCTCTGAAGACATTTCCAGGCTACCCAGTGGCTGCTCCTGGACACCTGAATCCAAGATTTCTTTCACTTCTCTGACTTGCCTGGGTTCCTGATTCCCTTAGGCCTGAATCTGGAGTTGCTTAAAATCTTCCAATAGGACTTGTCCCAACTCACAGTCTGAGCTACCAGACATGCTGTGCACATGGACAGGAGACAGGCCAGGAAGTGTTCCGTAGGGTCTCCACTGCCCATCAGCGACGATCATTGCTACAAGTGTTAAGCGTGCCCTAGGACTTCTGAGCAATTCAGGTACCATTTTCAGCCCCTCTGAAAGCAGTAGTCAGTTCCCGGGATTCCCAGCTGGACAATGAGAAGCAGGGGGGGCGGGGCCTGTCCCTGGCTTGCAGCTGAGGGGTGGGTCGCACACACTGGCAGAATGAATGAACACAGAAGAGCCCCGGGGGCTCCTCTGGGTAGAGACTCCTGCTACTTGCCTACGGTATGTCTTCTGGCACGAGTCCCACGGTCAGTGGAGTCCAGATGTCCAGCGAGCACTGTAGCCTGAACAGACAGGCGGCAGGACTGCCAGTGACCATAGTGCCAGTGACACTGCGGCAGCCCTCAGGAGCTCCAGCGGGAGCACCGACCTGTGTCTTTGGGACCCGGAATCTCCCGCTCCGCCTCCCGCCTCCAAGGGCACTGCATCTGTGCATGGGGAAGCCCACCGTGACCAGTCATCTGGGTCGGACGTCCGCGCTGGCCCTGCTTACCCTGCAGAGCACCCTCGGTCACACTGCGGAGGTCCCCTGACCAGCGAATGGATGATCCGCTCATCTCCACGACTCTCCGGTTCAGGCTTGAGTCACCACAGTCTCTACTCACTGGAAGTGACCCAGCAGATCCCTAGGACCCGGAGCTGCCCACATCCACCACATCCACGTTGTGTCAACGGCTACATCTAACGTTGAGATCAGTTGCACAGGCGCGTGCAGGGGCGCTGATCGAATCCGCCCAGTTACGCACGCGGGTACTCACTGGGACTTTTGTTCTGTGCTGGGGAGATTTTGGCAACTGTGAGGCAGCCATTGCCAGGTGAGTTCTGTCTGGCTGAGTTGCTTTCCTTGTACAGATGCAGAATTCGTGTCTGCTTGTAAACTTTTCCCAGAATCAGCTCACACCTGAGTTTCTTCTGTTTTGACTTTGAAAGGAATGCATGATCGATGTGCATTTAGGCACTGAGACAGAATGCTTATGTGATCAGGCACCTTTATTCTTCACCACATTTTCTTTTTAAAAAATTTTTTTTCCACTCATATAAACTTTATAGGTACTCCATTCCCCTCCCTCCCTCCACCGCTCCCTGGATCCCTTTGCTCCCTCCCCCCTTTTCCCCTTCCTTTCTCCCAGTGCCCCCCCTCCCGCCCCCAGATTCCTGGAGCATCCTTTACTGTTTTCACCACATTTTCTGATGTGTTCTGTAGATGAAAAAAAAATCATAACTTTCACCTCAAAAGGATAAGAGAGGGCTGGAGTCAAAATAAGTCATCATGGCTGTATTAATCAGGGTTCTCTGGAATTGATATAAATCAATTATATAAATATATATATCTTTATTAAATTCACACTAAAAGTAGTGTCCTTCAAAGTAACCTGTAGCTGCTTCATTCTTGACCAAAATATCCAACCTGAAAATACCAGATGGAAAACAGTGGCAGCCTACACTTCCGGCTCTAGTAAGCAAAGACTGGGAAATCCCCAACCAAAGCAAAAAGGAAGTAGAAGCAATCCAGGATGATTCCCATCATCACATGGTATACACACACACACACACACACACACACACACACACACACACACAAGAAAGAAAAAAGAGAACAAGGAAGAAGAAAAGAAGGAATGAAGGAGGGAGGGAGGGAGGGAGGGAGGAGGGAGGGAGGGAGGGAAGGAAGGAAGGAAGGAAGGAAGGAAGGAAGGAAGGAAGGAAGGAAGGAAGGAGAAAATAAAGTTTTAAAAAAATACATTGACAGAGTGAAGTATCCCAGACACGCAAAATTAAGCGGCATATGAACTCCCTAATAGTTGGATCCTAGTACCAAACCCACTTAGTGACATATTCAAAGATAAATCTCTGTAATACCTACAGTAATTGAAAAGATTATAAACAGGAGGAAGGGGAAGGAGCCCCCTGCCCCCAGAAATAAAGAGAGAGGGGATCATGTTACAGCAGAGAAAATAGGTCAGAGAAAAATAAGTAAGTAATGAGACATCTGGTTAAGCTCACTCACTTTCCTTCCTGGTCACTTGCAACTGAGGGGGTTCATCTCCCCAGTCAGGGAGGGCATAGAGTCTGGCAGATAGATGGTAACCATCCTGCAAATGGGAGACTTACCCCCTCTCACCGTGGTCTCCTATGCTTATTCCATCTACCTTTGAATCTACTCTTATAGTAAGACTCCATTTTAACAGCCTTTTATCTCTGGCTAGGAAGTGACCTCCAATACCAATCAGGATGGAGCCAAGGGTGGTGCAGGAACAGCAAAACTGAAAACAACAACAAACCATAATTCAGAACATCAGAGACCCTACATTAATCACCTGGAACCAGACCAGCCAAATCTCTCCCCATCCTAAAGCTCAGGGAAATTTGCAAAAGAGGGGGTGGTGGTAAAATTGTAAGAGCCTAAAGATGGGGAGGAGCAATGATATGCAAGATACCCCACACAAGTTAGGGTCAAAGTAATCATAATCATACTTTGCATGACCTGCACAATGACTGACATATCAATGACCCCCCAAATGCTAGCATGGATCACAGACACTAGGATCCTTTGAGGCAAGGGATTAACAGCCACAATAATGTTCCTATACTAAAGGGGAACACAAAAACAAGGGCTCTGGGCAATGCTACTGAGTACTGACACCTCATCAGAGAGGAGGACCCAGAGAAAAATTTGACATGCACAGTAAAGGATGCTCCAAGGATTGGGAGGGGAGAGTGGGATACTGGGAGAAAAGGAGGGGGGAAGGAAGGGGAAAAGAGGGGAGGGAGCAAGGGGATCCAGGAAGGGGTGGAAGGAGGGAGGGGAATGGGGTACCTATCAAGTATGCATGAGTGGAAAAAATAAAAAGAAAATGCAGGAAGTAGACACGATGGAGTTGTATTGTGCCACAAAGAACACAATTGTGCAGCAAAATGTATAAAACTGGAGTTCATATTAAATGATATATGCCAGTCTCTGGGAAAAAACACATTGGGTTACAACAGATCTCTGAGAGATCTTTGTTGAGCCTTTGATGTTCTTTGATTACATTCCCAGCATTTTGGTTGATGGGATCTAATGGTCTTCAAACTTAATATAATTCAAAAGATTTTACCTGAGTCACAAGATGTTAAGTCAGACACAGAAAAAGCAAGGAGATTCTATTTAGGGGGGAATTAAAGAATACCCAAGATAAATTGTAGTTAGGCTGTGAACCTGTAACTTTCCAATTTTCTCTACAGCTTTAGAAATTCTGATCAGCCGCCCCGCCGCTGCCGCCCCCAGTCTGTCAGATCCCAGGTCCCAGGTAAAGAATTCTGCCATCAATATCAGACCTTCTGCCTCTCCAGCCCACTGGGGACCCATGCACATGGTCCACGGAAGATACGCTGCTACTCAGAATTCAATAGAGTCCAAAGGAAACTCAAGCAAAACTCTAAGGGACAAAGGCCATGCATCTGGAGTCCTCTACAATCATCCTATCACGTGGGAGAGATTCTTCACATCCAGCCCAAAGATAAGTAAACCTCCTTTTTTTCCACCTTGCTGATACTTTCTAGTATCAATTACTGTAGATCAAAACTTCTACATACAGCCTCGCCAAAAAAATATACAACTCCAGGGAGTACACCACTTACTCTCACATATCATCAAGATACTAAATCGTAAAAGTGCACTACCATACTAATATTCACCCCCTGTCTACTTAGCCTGTACTAACAGCCTAATAGCATCATCTAGGATATAACAGTAGCAATACACAAACATACCCAATCCAAGGCAAGGACTAGTAATAACTGGCAAGTGTAATACTACCAACCAAATCAGTTGAGTCAAAAACACACAGAAACTGAAAGGTCCTACAAAACAAAACAACAATGCCCAAGTCAAAGTGCAGATCCACGAGAAACAAAACCCAAGAAGACCAATCTCCCACCAAAAGAATTAACCCCATAATGATGGATTCCGACCAGAACAAATTCACAGAAATTAGCCAAGAAACCCATACCCAACATAACGACTTTCACAGTATGATCATTACTATGATTAATACTATGAAAGAGGAAATCCGAGAAGAGTTAAATAACCGCATCAACCACTTTGAACAGGAACACAACAGGCACTTGGAGGAGTTGAGAAAAACAGTTCAAGAAACAAAAGTAGGTATAGAGCAGTTGAAACAGTCTCAGGCAGAGTTTAAAATTGAACTAAAAGACAAGTTATCTTCAACCCAAAACTCAACAGAGAGTCTTATCAGCAGAACAAATGAAGCAGAAAATAGAATTTCAGATCTTGAAGACAAAGTGGGAGAATTAAGCAGCTCAATGGAAGAGATTGTTAAAGCCCAAAAGATACTTGAGAGGAACATTCAAGATATATGGGACACCCTGAAGAAGCCTAAATGCACATTCATGGAATACCAGAACAAGAATCCCAAAGTACCACACTTGAGGAAGTATTTCAAATCATCACAAATGAAAACTTCCCACAACTAAAGAATGAGAGGTCTATCCAAATACAGGAGGCATTTCGCACTCCAAACAGATTTGACCAAAATAGAAAATCGCCACAGCAAATAATAGTCAAAACACTCCACATTCAAGACAAAGAAAAGATGCTGAGAGCTTCAAGAGAAGCAAAGCAAGTCACTTTTAAAGGTAAACCTATTAGAATAACAAATGACTACTCAATGGAAACAGTAAAAGCAAGAAGAGCTTGGAGAGACGTACTTCAAGTATTAAATGAGCAAAAATGCCAACCCCTACTGATATACCCAGCAAAACTATCTGTCATGATTGAAGGAGAAAGAAATGTTTTCCAACACAAAGACAACTTGAAGGGATACATGTCTACCAAACCAGGCCTTCAAAAAATGCTAGAAATGATACTCAAGCGTGAAGATAACAACAAGCGTATCTAGGAGGACAAAAGGGAAGTATAATACCACCAAAACATAAATATCAAACAACAAACTTACAAAACCCACTACACATAAAAAAGTCCAGAATTAAAAATAATCTCTCCATTATAACATTAAATGTCAATGGTATTAACTTACCGGTTAAGAGACACAGATTATAAACTTGGATTAAAAACCATAATCCAACAATCTGCTGCTTCAGGAAACTCATCTTACCACATAAGATAGGTACGTCCTAAAAATGAAAGGCTGGTCCAAAATCTTGCAAGCTAATGGAACCAGGAAACAGGCAGGGGTAGCAATTATGCTTTCAGACAAGGTGGACTTCAATCCAAAGAAAATCATAAGAGACACAGATGGATACTACATTTTAGTCACAGGTACAATTCACCAGGAAGACTTCACAATACTGAACATATATGTCCCCAATACGGGCCCCTTCACATTCATTAAGAAAACCGTACAGTGTCCAAAGCAAGAAATCAACCCCCAAACGATAATTCTTGGGGACTTCAACACCGCCCTCTCAACATGGGATAGATCTACAGGTCAAAAGCTTAACAGAGACACTTTGGAACTTAATCAAACCCTTAAAGAAATGGATCTTACAGATCTCTATCGAACTTTTCACCCACATACCAAAGAATACACATTTTTCTCAGCAGCACACGGAACTTCCTCCAAAATAGATCACATATTGGGCCACAAAATGGATCTACACATGTACAAAAAAGTTGAAATTCTAACCTGTGCCCTATCAGACCACCACGGCCTAAAGCTGGACATCCACAACACAACAAACAAGAGAAAATACACTAACTCCTGGAAACTTAACACTATGATGTTGAATGAGAACTGGATTCAGGAAGAAATTAAAAAGGAAATTCAAGATTTCCTGAAAGCGAATGATAATGAAAATACAACTTATGAAAATCTCTGGGACACAATGAGAGCAGTCCTAAGAGGCAAATTCATAGCTCTTAATGCCTACATCAAAATAATGGAAACATCAGAAATAAACAACAATGCAGCTTAAAGCTTTAGAGAAACTAGAGCAATCTGATCCCAAAAGTAGTAGAAGAGAGGAGATTAGCAAAATAAGGGGAGAAATATCTGAAATCGAGATTAAGAAAACAATAGAAAAATATCAACCAGTCAAAAAGCTGGTTCTTTGAAAAAATCAATAAGATTGATACACCCCTAGCTAAATTAACCAAAAGCAAGAGAGAGAAAACCTGAATTAACAAAATTAGAAATAAACATGAAGTTATCACTACTGATACCCAAGAAATCCAGAGAATTATAACATCATATTTCAAAAACTTATACTCTGTGACGTTTGACAACACAAAAGAGATGGATGAATTTCTAAGTAAACACAACTTACCTAAATTGTTTCTAATGACATCCATTTCCCAGCAAATTCCCTTAATTCATCACTTTTGATGGTTGAGTAGTACTCCATTGTATAGATGTACCACATTTTCCTTTTCCACTCATCAACTTTTGGACATTTGGGTTGATTCCATGACTTTGCTATTGTAAACAGTGCTGCTATGAATATGGTCGTGCTTGTGATATCGAGGTGAAATTTTGCTGTTTGGGGGATTATTCCCAAAAGTGGAATCGCAGGGTCATATGGCATTTCAATCTTTAATTTCTTTAAGACTCTCCAGATGGCTCGCCAGAGTGGTTGTATGAGCCTGCATTCCCACCAGCAATGTAGGAGAGTTCCCCTCTCTCCACATCGTCTCCAGCATTTGGTGTTGTTTGTATTGTGAATTTTTGCCATCCTGACCGGGGTGAGATGATATCTCAGGGAAGTTTTGATTTGCATTTCCCTGATGGCTAAGGAAGTGGAGCATTTTTTAAGATATTTGTTAGACATTTTAATTTCATCCCTGGTAAAGTTTCTTTGAAGTTCCAGGGCCCATTTTTTAATTGGGCCATTTGTTTCCTTAGCTTTTAGTTTTCTAAGTTCTTTGTGCACTCTGGATAATAGAGCTCTATCAGATATGTGGTTAGTGAAGATTTTCTCCCATTCTGTGGGTTGCCTTTGAGCTCGTGTTACAACCTCTTTATCTGAACAGAAGCTCTTTAATTTCACCAGATCCCAACTGTTGAGAGTTGGCAGCAGTGACTGTGCCATTGGATGTCTGTTGAGGAACTGTTGGCCTAGCCCAATCAGCTCGAGGGAATTCCCTACCCTTTCCACTATGGTTTTTATAGTCTCTGGCCTTAAATCAAGGTCCTTGATCCATTTGGAATTAAGTCTTGTACAAGGTGACAAGTACGGGTACAGTTTTAATCTTCTATGTGTGGAGATCCATTTTTGCCAGCACCATTTGTTGAAGATGCTGTTTTTTTTCCGTTGGATTTTTTGAGCCCCTTTGTCAAAGACCAAATGCCTGTAATTTTGTGGGCTTGTATCTGGGTGTTCAACCCTTATTCATTGATCTGTGTGTCTATTTTGGACCCAGTACCAGGCTGTTTTTACAACTATGGATTTGTAGTATGGATTTGTGGTTTGGTATGGTGATACCTCCCAGCAGTGTTTTTGTTACTCAGGATTGTTTTTGCTATCCTGGGCCTTTTGTGCCTCCATATGAATTTTGAGATTGTTTGGTCAACTTCTTTAAAGAATTGCTTTGGCCTGGGCCACGCCCTGGGAACCCAGGACCCCGGGACCCCTTCTCCCTCCTTGGCCGCCTTTGTCCGCCCGACCACGCCTCCCTTTCCCATTTTCTAATGGAGAATAAGGACCGCATTGTGTAGAGGCAGATGGGACATAATAAGGAGTCAGGATCATGAAATTTCTTAACTCTGTCCATGTGGGTCCTCAACTGTCTCTTCTAATTTGTTTCTCTTTAATTGTTTAACTGATTTTTTAAAGAAAAATGATTCTATTTTTATTATTATTTATTCAATTGTGCATGTGTGCGTATGTATGTGCTCGAATGTGTGTGTGTGTGTGTGTGTGTGTGTGTGTGTGTGTGTTTGTGTGTGTATGTAGAACCACGGAGGAATTCGGGACCTACCATGGACCACCTCCACCTCCTTCTTGTTTACTCTGTCCCAGGATTCACAGTCTCCGCCCTACCAGGACCAGAAACACAGGCCGTCCCCTGCTTCCGCCTGGCGTCTATACGTGGGATCTGGGATCCGAACTCAGGACCTTCTGCCTGCAAGGCCGAGGCTTAACCCCTGAGCCACCTCTCCAGCCCCAATTTAAATTTTTATTATTATTATTATTTATTCAACTGTGTGCATATGCGTGTGTATCTGCGCGTGCGTATCTGTGTGTGTGTGTGTGTGTGTCTGTGTGTGTGTAGAACCACGGACGAATTCGTGAACCACCATGGACGCCTCCACCTCCTTCTGCCCCGGGATTCACAGGCTCCGCCCTACCAGGACCAGAAACGCAGGCCGCCCCCGCTCCGCCTGGCGTCTATACGTGGGATCTGGGATCCGAACTCAGGACCTTCACGCCTGCAAGGCCAAGGCTTAACCCCTGAGCCACCTCTCCAGCCCTCCAGCCCCAATTTAAAGAAATATGAGAAATGAACACATACAATATGTAGTATTTAAAAATATGAGCACTGTTACTGTTGAACTCTCTGCTTCTAGGATTGCCTTGACACCTAAGGTTGCTGGTAACCCATAGATTTGGAGCCACAAAATCACAGCTTATTTTTGAACTCTTAAAATCTGTTTATCAAGATTTCAGTCTATATATAATTCAAGGCCCTGTGACCTGTTTAGGTCTGTCGTGCAGATGCTGGGAGAGTTAAAATACCCTTCAGATTTGTCTGGTAAATGGCAGAGGATTTTGTAAGTTGCGGCTGGCCAGCAGTCATTGTCAAAACAGGTTGCATCACTGTGCTTGTGCTTTTTCCCTTGGAGACGGCAGGCAATTTCAGGGTACACTGTCCTCAGGAGGCCAGCATTGCTCCAGGCTCTGCTTGAGATATTTGGGCAAACAAGTGTGTTGCTCAGACTGTATCTAGCAAGTAAAGTTTCCCGTTTTGGCAGTTAGTCTGCTCGTTTACTGATGAATCACCATCAAATAGCTTAAGGGAACAAGGTGGTTATTTTCTCTTATGATTGTCCGGTTACAGTTCTCGGTCCAGCTTGACAGGAGAGCTCACACCAATACCAAGGCCGAGGAAATGCCACACAATCTCTATGTAACAGCTGAGAGAGGGATGATCCTTACTTGCCAGACCAGCATGTCTGGCCAAGTATACACAAGGATGCCAACTTTCTCAATCAGCTCTCTATAGTTTATTTCAGGGCTTAGTCCCACCCACCGTGGGCTGGGCCTTCCCTGTCCGCTAGACAATCTCCTGCAGGTTTGCTGTGGGCTTGAACATTAATCCTCTATAAATGCCCAGAGCTCAAACCCTCAACTGTCAAGTTGACAGCTGTGCCTAACTATGACATGCTGCGCTCTAATCCAACCATTCTGGTGGATAAGGTCCCAGCATGGCAGAACATTGTTCTATGGAAACAATTTCTGGGAAAAGGACATGGCATTAAAATACGGGAATTGTCAGGCCTTGGTATATCTCTGCCCAGTTGGGGACCTAAAGCGTGCTCCCTGGGAAATATCACAGTAACACCCATGGGCAGGTGCTAGTATTTCCTCCCTAGATAATTTAAGTTTTGTCTCTGGCAGGAGGAATTCTTCTGGGAATTGGGTGTGCCTTTTACATCCTTAGGTTTAGAGAAAAAGCTTGCTTTTAACTTTAAATCAAATTGTAAATAGAGATTTCATGTCTAGTCACTTACAATAAGTAGACTTGTTAGCCAGAATGTGTGCACTGATTTTAAGGAAATTAGAGAATAACTTCTAGAGTCTTAAAACATAGGTGGGTAAAATTACCACCTATGAACTAACTCAGAAATTCCAGAAGTATATGACTATGCTATTTGTTCAGTCGAACCTTAAAAGGAACTGTGATACCCTGCTCTTACCCTGGCTGAAGGCCAAGGAAGAGACCATCATGCCAGAAAGTCTAGACGCCAAGACCATTCCCTGGAGATGGTATTTGCAATCCAAACTGGGAGAATCCGTGTCAGTAGCGAAGGGGGCTGTGTCTTTCCCTTCCCCAAACAGCACTCATATGGGAAATCACAGAGATGGAGCATCTCAGTGCACCCCCACCAATGATCGCCTCCACCCCCAAAGAGACACCCTTGGTGAAATGGGGTCGGACAGCATGGACCCCAGGTTTGGAGAATGCATTGTTCATGGATGGCTCATCAATTACTGATGGCAATATACGTCTGGAATTCCTCAAAGGGAGATATAAGCAACCTTACTATTAAAGGAGCTCAGTCTTCCTCTGTGTATTTTAAAAATGCAGTCTCTGTTAAGACAATGTGGGCTCAGCCCCAGGGCTATCCTGTGAAGCATTATAGATTAGATAGAATTGAAAAAACTGGGAAAATAGAATCTGTTTTTCCCTCAAACAATGGGTTAGCTACTTAGAAAAAAAGTTGTTTATTCTTACTGAGCATAGGAGACTGGGAGGGTCTGTGTTTGTTTTCCTCTGTTTGCAGGTGCAGGGACACATTCTTTGCCCTAAAATTTTCTAGTATACAGCTGTCACTAAGTTTCAATAAAGTGGGTTCAGAATTCACTCGGCCAAAATGGAGTTGCGTGTGTTCTGTACTCCACCTGGTCCTTGGGAGCCCTGGTCTCAAGGCCGAGACTCTGGTCTGGGGCATCGGCACACATTTTCCTGGCAGCGTCAGCATATGCTGGGAGTATGTGGTGTTTTTTCAATGTGTGGTGTTTCATCTTCAGTGAAGATGAGCAAGAATATAGGTGTGGTTTTTAAATGAAAATGATCCAGGTGCACAGTCAAGGAAGCCAATGTAGAAAAACTGTGGAGGAGTTGAAGTTGAACCAGTGGTGAGGGGATCCAGTCAAATATTAACTTAACACTGAAAAAAGTAAAGCTCCCAGAGTAAGAGTGCAACAGCCATGGTTGCCTCATTTGTGTGACAAGCTCTCTCAAGTACTCAGTACCTACTCACTAATACTACTAGTTGAGAGATTCTCTCGGACAGTGGTGCAAAACGAATTTTGTTGAAGCTTGACTTTGGAACTTACTCGTAGAAGTTGGATGATGAGCTTATCACCTAAATGAGACTGTCAGACATGTTTCTGACATTAACTTATGTCATAGTTAAGCACCGGTGTCAACTTGACTGAGGGTTTGAGCTCTGGGCACAGTTGTAGAGAGTTGATGGTTGAGTTAAGCCCAGAGCAAACCTGAAGGAGATTGTCTAGCTGCTGAGGAAGACCTAGCCCATGGTGGGTGGGATTAGGCCCTCGATAAATCACAGAGAGCTGGTTGAGAGAGTTGGCATCCTTCTGTTCACTTGGCCAGACATGCTGGTCTGGCAAGTAAGGATTGTCCATCTCTCAGCCATTATGCAGTGATAGTGTGGCCAGTTCCCTCGGCCCTGGTGTTGGTGTGTGCTCTCCCGTCAAGCTGGACTACGAACTGTAACCAGACTTTTGTAAGAAAGTAAACTCCTTGTTCCCTTAAGCTGTGTTCTGGTCATAGATCAGCAACCATGCAGGCGGACTGCAACAACTTATATAGGATTAATCCTTATTCTGGGTATTTTTCCCTACCCAGGACGTGATCTCTTTGTCCTCACAGATATAAGCACACTACCTCACCATCCTCAGACCACATCTCACAGAGCATACCTCACAGAGCATGTTGTGGCCCATGTTTAGATGACTCTGAACAGTACATGACATAAGTACCCAAAATTTCTTTTGAAAAGGGAGACATGGATCAGGTGTAAGTACAGCAGCAAGCTACCCAAAGACAAAGCTCTCTGAAAGAAAATCAGGACTCATGTGTATAACCTGCTACTAAATCAAGAAGCATATTAAGGACATCAAGATTGGACAACTCCAGAGAAAGTCAAGTTATGGGAATGACTGTTTGCATAGTGAGATCTTTATTCTTTGAGTTTGTGTCACGTAACATATCATTTTGAATTAAATTTTCACAAGGCCTTAAGTTAAAGCCATTGACCATGTGTCCCCAGAATAAGTGTCAGTATAGTGTTTCTGGCCCTCACAGGGAGTAGAGATAGGAGATACAGGTATCAGTGAAGCTTTTCTTCTCTTTTGCTCCTCAGGATGCCCACGTTTGTAAACGTCTTCCGACATTCACAATGTCATCTCTCTTGGAAATCTGGAAGGAGAGATTGTTGGTAAGATTTAAGGTGTTCAGGCCCAATACCCTATAAATGAACACAAACACTTCATGGTTTGAGTTAGGGACCATTACCCATAGACACCCCCAAATATGGCAGCAACACTACCAGCTACAATAGCAAAAGAACAGCAAGAACAGCAACACAAGCAGCATGGACAATGGGGCAGCAGCAGGAACAGCTACTACAATAACAGTAGCAGCAGCACTATATCTACTAGTTCTAAATGGACCGGTCCAGTCCTCTTCAAAATGAGACAGTAGACTCCATTAGACTGGATCTTGTGCCCTAACACTCTTCTAAAGATTCACGATAACTCAATATTTGGGAAAGTGTCAAGAGACCATGACTTTTAGAGCTGTTCTCAAATGGAGTATATCCATGATTTCCTGTCAAAATTTGCATGGATTCTGCCATTCTTGCAAGTAAATGCTTCTTTCCAGAATAATACACACTTAAGCTCTCAGCATGCTTCCACTCAGAGAATAGTAGGCTTGCCCCCACATGTTATTTGATGCTTACAATAACACATCTTCCCATGACTGGATCTGTAAACAGATCAGGGTGGACAGTGCTTTGAAGTAGAGAAAAGATATGAGCATGCTAAGTTGGTGAGTCATGATAGCAAATCCCAGAGCAGAGAAGTGAATCATGAAATCCCTCATTTTAAAAGGTCAAAATCAAAAATAGTGGTATACAAGTGAATTGAGGAGTCCAGACATTAGAAGATGATGACCTTTAGCCAGCACACTGTTGAAGCCTACATAGAGGTGATGGGTTCGTCAGTCTCTGTGTACTCTACCTTCTTAACTGGGCCACAGATGAACTGACTATCTCCCTCAGTTCTTTGCCACTGACCAGAAGTTCATTCAGCAATAAACAGAGAACACACACTCAATCCAGTGAGTCAGACCAAAAATGGTTTTCTGCTTCCTTTGCCTCTCTTCCCTCTCATGGGTCCCTTAGATATTCAGAGCCTGGAAAACAAACCAGGGTCACATAGACCCATTAGTTTTGTTTTCAGAGCTTTATTTTTAGAGAGAAAGTGGGATTTTCTTGGCTTATGCTTCCAGAGGAGAGATAGTCTATTATGATGGTAAAGGTATGGTTGGCTGGTAGAATCTGCAGTAGATTAAGTAATATTCATCCTAGAATTGAAAGAGAAAAACTGAAGACTACTATGAGAAGCAGGGTTGGACCAACCAACCCAAAGGCCCACCTGATGTGACATGCCTCCCAACAGAAAGGCCACACCTCCTAAAGTTGCCACAGCCTTTCCAACTATCAACTCTGCATTCCAAAATATGAGCCTGTGGGACAAAAGTTACACTCAAAAGTTATGTTCTCCACCCTTGGCCTCCATAGGATCATGGCCACCTTGTGATGCAAACCATACTCAGTCCACCTTTAACAGTCCCGTAGATTACATCAGAAGCTCCAACATAGTTCAAAAGTCCAATGTACAAAGCCTCCTTAAAATTAAAAGAAAAGTTACATAGTTTCGACATACAATGGCACAGGATAAATATTTCCATTCCAAAAGGGAAAAAGGGAGGCATGTCGAGGAAAGATCAGTCTGTAAGTGCACTGAAAACCAGCAGGATGAACTCCAAATCATGCATCTCTAAATCCAGCAGAAGTTGTTCCCTTAGAAATAATCTCAGTTCCAAAGGACTTTGGTTCCACCTGTGTATCACAGCTGCCTGCAGAATATATCACTGTTTTGGGCTGACTCCTCCTGTGATATGCATCTCTCCTTAATAGATGTCACATGTTAGCTCCAGAATCCCTAGTATCTTCATGTTGCCATGGGCAAACGAGGATTAAATTCCACGGCACAAAAGTGCTTTTCCTGGGCCATGTAGGATTTCCAATCCTGACATACACTGCCTGCATTTAGCTGCACTGTGAAACCTTGGAGGAGAGATCCATGACCTCCTCGCTCTTGCATCTTTTTTTATTATTTTATTATTCTGGTTTTACAAATATATTGAATACTTGCCTCTGCCTCCCTCCACCTTCTCTCCATCTCATTCCTCCACCAATCCATTCTCTCTGTTTCTATGAATCCCAGGGTTACCTCTAGCTTGTCTACTCTTTGTCCAAAGAGAAGCAACATGACAAGCCAGAGAGACGAGTTTTCAGAATTTTCAATTAGGTATCTAGTATGTTGTGACTCTGTCGGGTTATAGTCGTGCAGTTCTGAAGAGTGTTTAACTCAAATGGAGTCATTGTGAAACTACAGCTTCCAAAGATCTGTCTGCAGGGGAAGTGGCAAGAAAATAAAAAGTTGAGAAATGGCCTATATCCTTATGTTTATCTTCAGCCTCAATATTAATGAGCAAATCAGGCATGGCAAGCATTTTCCTGAGCCACAACTTTAGTCTTTTAGGTATGTGCTGAATGGCTTTGAACTCAACATGTTATGAAACAGGGCCGCCTCCTTTCACGTAGCACATGGAGTAATGGCCAAGTGAACATGCTCTTAAAAATCCCTTAAGATTGAGGGAAGTATTGCCTGGAAATGGTGAGTCTTCCATCCCTGCATGGTGAACTTCACACTCTCATGATATTGATAATCTGCATTGTGCACTTACCAATATGGGGTCCACTATACATGCTCACAGTACCTTCCAAACTATCAAAAGAGCTGGAGAGAGCAGGACTCATCAGTTTTGAACTGTTCACACTTCAGCAGAATCTATAGTCAAAGGAGAAAGCTGTAACCTCATCACAGCGACCAGGGGGAGAGAAAGACTTTCAGTGTATATACAAGGGGAATAGAACAGCATGATAAGCTCAAGGTGTACATCTTTTAAAAGCTGCTTCTGTTGGGCATTCCTTGGAACAAGGCATCCATGGAACATTACCCTTCCTCACCACATCCTTTCCCAAAGCCCATAGCAACAGACTTTTCCCAGGTTGTGCTAGGGCACTGTTTATTCTGGTCAACAAATTTTCTGGAGCATCTGTGAAGAAAAAGAGGCATGGGTAACCTTCTGCCCTGTAGCAATTACAGTGCAGCAAAAGGGGTTGTTTTCAAACATCAGACACATACTATGAATCAGCTCCAAAGGACAATTCTCTAACACTCAATTATTCTATGGGGAGGAGAAGGAAGAACAGGAGAAACTCTACTCTGCAAATGAATCATTAGACGAGAAACCATTACATCCACTGCAAAACACTGTCATTCAAGCCATGTGGATGCAGATTATAGATCTGATTCCACACTCAGTGGATACCTTGTTTTGGTCTCCTGAGTGATGGCCAGGATGGAATTTCCAACATCATTGGCTAACAGTGAGGCGTTCAGACCTGCAGCATCAAGAAGAGTTTTCGTACATATTGTGAGATTGCGCTAAATAGCTGTCAAAGAAGAACATATTACAGAACTATAGAGAAACATGTGCATATCATCTCTAGGACACAAAGCTTCAGTCTCAGCAGGAAACAAAAGGTACTTTTTGCCCAGACTGCAATAATTAAACAGGCTTTTCAAGTTTCCTGAACATACACCAGTTTTTCCTAAACATGGACTTTGTCAGTGAAGGTGGATGCTGTATCACTTGCCTGGTCATGATATTTGGAAGTCCAAAGTAGACCCTCAGCTGTTGAGGCTGTTCTGCCAGAGACCTGACAGCATGGAATTACATTTCCAGAATGGAAAAGCATCCAACTCAGTAGCCCAGATAGTGCAATGTTCTCTTCCAGTTTCATAAAACTGTCCTATAGGGCAGATAACAGATTTGCTTTTACTTCACGCCAACCTGGACCAATGAGACTGTCACAGACTGAGACTATAGGGAAACATGCAATAGGTTCATCTGGAACAATTTCTGTCTTTCATTCTGTGGATGTATACCCACATCCCTGCTTCAAAAAGCATCATATTTGCATATAGGCACACCAAGGCCACACATTCCTTATTTCTTATAACCACATAACAAAAGATCTGCAACAACCACTTTAGGACAGATTTTGTCTTAGTTGATGCTACATCCATGTCTGAATTGTCTAGCTCTACTGTTTGTATGACTGGGTGAGACAGAACATCAGGAAGGGGGATATTAAGTAACTCAACAGTAGCTTGGGTATGTTGAGAGATGATCAACATCAAAAAAAACCTTGAATTATTAGGAATTAATCAAAATGATAGCATCTGTGAAAGGCATAGGCAACTCAATGGGTTCAATCCTGAGACACACAAAGCCACACACACAAATACAGATGCACATACACACAGAGAGAGAGAGAGACAGAGAGAGAGAGACATGCTCATGTATACTGTCCCACCCCACTCCTATATGCATGAGACATGGATTTAGATATGAACCCAAGTGCACACAAAGTTATGCACAAGCATTGCTTTTTATAGTCTTGCTTTTGGAGTTTGAAGAGCAGAAGACAATTAAATGCTCTCAAGAAGCCTAACAATTCTATGTTCACTGCATTTTAGCCTTAAAAGATAATCAAACACCTTCAGGGGGCTCTTGCCAATTATTTCTCTTTGTGACCCATGTAAGAATCCATGGAGTTGGAGGAATACTGTGGTCTGCTCAGTTGTGTAGATTTGGTTCATCTCTAAAGCATTGACCTGTCTGTATTCATCATGTCTTTCAACTGTGCTGTTTACCAGGTCTGTCTCCATGAAGAAGATCCATGCAGATCTAGTGCTTCAGAGGTAATCAGTTCTATGAAACCCTTTACAGCCCCCAACTACCACAAACTGCATCAAGTCTTCACCTCAAATTTCCACTACACTCACAGGACTTTCACGATGCAGTAACTGAGGAGTACAAGAAGCCAGAGGGCCAATAGAAAAAGACAAAATTAAGATGAAGAGAAAACAGAGTGAAGAAGATTTCAGGGCAGGGCATCCATGTGTTAAAGATCATGAAAGGCACATCAACCCTCCCAATGCCTCTGTCTGGAATCCACGTTTCTCAAGGCCATACATAGGAGTCTCAGAGAACATGTACTCATTGGGACCCTTCAATAAATGGATTTCAAATTTACTTGGACGTAATATAATTAGAGATGCCAGACTGCAGTCATCAGTAGGGAGAAATTGTCAAAATAGGACAATAGTGCGATGCCTCAGTGGTGTGGGATAGACAACAGGACTCCTCATGTGAGATGAAGACACCATGTGGTCCTGGAAGGAGGCAGGCATCTGGAGACAGACTCAGATGAAGTGTAACTGTGGGAGAAAAAGGGAGTCTGGAGTCTCTGCTCATGGATCGGGCTACCTAAGTCACCCCCTGGCCTACCCTGACTCTCTGCATACTAAAGGAGAATGTTTGTAGGTTGCTTGGTATGTATGTGCTGGCTCTTCACCAGCACCAGGCTCCTTCTCCTGTCCAGCTGGTACCACCCTGCCCTATTCCAGGCACTGCTCCTCTACTTGAGCTACTATTAGGACCTGATAGTTTAAAGACTCTGCCTTACCCCAACTCGCTCATTTTTTTCTCACTCAAAAGTGGTGTATAGAGGTTGCTCAGGGCAGCCTGTCCTCATGGAAAGCTACTCAACAATACCATTTTCAGAGACTGATTTATGTGCTGTCTTCCATCAACATGGAAAAAGAACTTATCCCAGGTGAACCTTGGGTTTCCACACCACTCAGTTTGAGGAATTGTTCAGGGTCTTAGAGAGAGAAATACCCCTCACAAGCTTAACTGGCTCAGGGGAAGGTCACTCAATCAAAGGGACAAGGTACAACTATTCAGCTGACCATGGCAGCTGAAATCCCAGTTTCACTGTGCTGGCTATGACTGGG
>JALPQD010001079.1:0-43464 GCA_023101885.1 Typhlomys cinereus | reverse complement strand
GCAAGAGTCACCTCTTTAAATATGCTGGTATTGTAGTTCTATTCTATTATAAACTTCTGTCTTTTGAAGGGAAAAGGTTGGAAAGAGTATTCACAGGAAACAGAAGAGCTTAACACATACATGGTCATGAACCTGTATGATATTGCACCCGTATGATACTGAACCTCTATGCTACTGACCAAATAAGAAGAATCTGAGTGCTGCATAAGTACAGATGAGTAACAGAACTGCTCATGATTCCTTGAGAAAAGTGTTAGATAACATGACAGCTATGTTTCATCTCAATCTTGAAAGAATGGAGGACGATCTTTAATGGAGGACGATCTTAGCAAAAGGCTTCTGAGGTTGCCTATCAACGATTACCTTGCTTATGGTAAATGCTGTTGAAGACTCATCTTGTATTCAAGAGCCACTTCCAAGATAGGGATCCCCTCCATAAATAGAAGCTGAGCTGTGCACTGGCAAGCATGCATCTATTTCTAGTTCTCCCTTTTCTATTTCTAGTTCTCCCTTATTGAATGAGGATGTGATGCATTCATTTCCCCAAGTTTCTGCCACTTCTATTTTCTTCACATGCTGGACTGTAGCCTGTCCCCAAGTTTCTGCCACTTCTATTTTCTTCACATGCTGGACTGTAGCCTGAAACTGTGAGCCAAAAAAAAAACCTTTCTGTAAGGTTTTTGGGTCATGGATCTTTATCACAGCACCAAGAAAGCAAACTCCAACGTTGAGACAATATGAGGGTAGTCAATCCAAGGTGGCCTGCTTTGTGGGAGTGACACATGGTATCAGTGAGTAATCCTTCTAAGGATGAGCTGTACAAGAATGAACCTGTCCATGAAGTATTTGTAGAAGTGGCACTGCTTGGACTGAGGCTGGTTTGTTTCCTGCGGTCATTGTGAAGGGGATTTGATGTGGGGCAGGGAGGTGAAACATCCTCCGTGGACTTGCGACTCTGCTGATGGCAGTGACCACAGTGAACTCATCCCGAGTCTCAGTGGAAGAGGCATCCAAGCATGCACTTCTGAGGATGAATCCGTTTATGAGGAGTCCCAGGAGTGGGTACTGACTCTCTCATCTCCCCAGGTGCTCTTCATGGGTTGTATACTCTAGAGAGATGTTTTGTTATGAATTTCTTTGGATTTCGTTATCAGGTGACATAGGTGGAAAGCTTCCCCCCTGATACTTCCTCTGCCTCTCTCATCTCTGAGCAGCTTGACAGATCAGGAAAGAAAGGTGGGAAAGGTAGATATACTGTTTCCCATCCTTAGTGTAAAATGGAGGACAAGAGATGTATAGGGATCAGGGAACCATTCAGTTGACTAGGCTCCCTTATAGGGGTTTGCAACATGCCTGACTGGTAACTAAGCATTAAGTATGTCACAAGGATGTTACTTAGTAAATTGTCACGTGAAAGTGCTTGTATCTCCGGGGAGTTATGCCTTGTGTTTGTGATGAGCACTACGATGTTGGGTCTGGTTTACTGGAGATAATATCTCTGGTGGAATCCCAGAGTTCTTTCTCATCATCCACTAGCCATGGAAAGCCCATGACTTACCCCATAGTTGATTTCTGCCCAAAGTCTACTGTTAGCATGTTTTGACCAGCTTTCCTCAGTTTGGTGTCAGATTTAGTGTCAGATTTAATTGATCAGAGAACATCTTGGCCAATATTTTTGGCCAATATTTGCCTCTTAATTTCCTTGCAACTCTTTTCCAAGAATTGGACGGGCTCCATAAACATGAAGTGCAAGTTGACTCCAATGGTGCACATGTCTACAGGCAGCCATACTCTTTGCCCTCATATAATTGAGGAGGGCCATAAGATAGAATGCCACAGAAAACTTCCAGCTTCTCCCCCGTGCTCACTCTTTCTGTCAATCCTAAGTCACTTGATTTTATGTTCCTTCTCTTTCCACTAAGAATTTCTCAGGTTAATATCCCTATGAGCAATGCTTTCCATGGCAATACCTGAGAACACCAGTCGTCCATTTAAATAGTTTCATTAACGCTTCTTCATTTAGTGACCTCACTTCAACCACCCTACTATAAAATTCTCCACTTGGGTAATGTTCTAAAATTTACCTTACCCTTTGTTTCAATGATATGAAATAGCCTTGCAATATTGGGATGCTTGGGGCTTCTTAAAGTTTCAATGTCTGCTGCTATCACAGAGGCATTCTCCTGGCCCTTGGGAATAATTTCCACTGCTACTATGTATCTGTGACCAGGAAGGAAACCATTTTGACGTCATTTAAACTCTCTAGTCTGGGGTCATCATGATCTTAGTTCTTCAGGGAGACTCTTTCTGCTATGAACTGTTCTTGGTCTCTCTTGCCACAGTTGACTTCCTCATTGTAGGTTCAGAAAATGCTCATCATCAACACCCCTTAACAAAGAAGAGAAAAAGTGAAAAGTACATTTATGGGCAACAAGCTACCCACAGACGAGGAGAAGTTGCCTTCTGCTCACAGGGATAAGTCCAGTCTCTCACCAAACAGCACTAACAGAGCAAAAGAGTAATTCTCCTCCAGTCTAGCTTGGTGAACACTGTGTTTCACTTGGGTTACCTGCATGTGTGACATGTATGAGTGGTTACTGAGAGAAACATTGGTTAAGAGTTGCTTCACAATCATAATAGGACTTTGCATGACCTGAGCAATGACCAACACATTATTGACCCCTCAAAGTCTAGCATGGACTAAAGGCACTAGGATCCTTAGAAGGAAGGGATTAACAGTCACAATAGTGTTCCTATACTTAAGGGGAACACAAGAAAGAGTTCTAGGAAATGCCACTGAGTCCTTACACCTCATCAGAGAGGAGGACCCAGAGGAAAATTTGATATACCCATTTAAAGATGCTTCAGGGATGGGGGGAAGGAGGCACTGGGAGATAGGGAGGGAGGGGGGAAAAGGAAGAGGAAAAGGGGGGAGGGAGCAAGGGGGTCCAGGGAGGGAGGGGACATGGATACCTATTATGTTTGTATGAGCAGAAAAATAAATTTTAAAAAAGGGTGTTGAAAAAACCAAGAGAAATAAAACACAGATGTGCCTCTTGATCGCAACCCCTACCCATATCTGCTGCTGTCCATGTTCTCATCCACAGGCAGGATTTTCATTTACAGAAGGGGTGGCATGTTTTCCCGTAGCATTCAGGGAAAAAAGGGTCATGAATAAAGATGCCGATATAGCTGTTTGGCTCCTTCTGGCCCATTTGGTGATCTTTCAAGAGCTCTGTGCAGGTCCCTGAGTTGACTGCCGATGTTCTCTGTAGTGTGGATTCCCGGGCAGGGTCAGCTGAGTCTTGCTTGTTGGATGTTGGCATTATCACAAGGCACTTCTATTGTGGTTCAGGGAGTTTAAACATCCTCTATGGATCTGTGGCTCTGTTCATGACACATGGCATCAGTGGACTCGTCATGAGCCGCCTCCTTCTCTGAGGTGATTCCATCCATGAGGAATCCATGGTGGTACCACTCTCTGTCACCTCCCCTCAGCTGTTCTCCATAGTTTCTGCACTCCGGAGAGATGCTTTGTAATGGCACTTCCACTTTTTCAGGGAACACAAGGAGGAGGCAGGCTGAGCCTTCCTCCACCAATCTCACCCCTGAGCAGCTTGGGAGGAGCAGAAAAAGGGAAAGTGGGAAGTATAGACAGACCAGGTCCCCTCCTTAGAGTCAGAGGGAAGGAAGGGGGAAGCGTACGGATCAGGGACCCATGCAGCTGCCTGGATGTCACTTTTGTGTGCCCACGTGGTGACTGGTACCTAAGCATTAAGTATGTCACCATGATGCTCTGAAACATTTTCTCAACTCAAGCTGCCTCTGTCTCCTGGGTATTGTACCCCATGCTTCCCATGAATACCATTATCTTAAGGTCTAGTGTTCTGGTGATGTTATCCGCAGCAGAATCCACATGGTCTTCCTTGCCATGCCTTAAGCCACAGACAACCCATAATGTGGCAGCCTGTAGTTGGCCTCTACTCAGGATCTACACTTGACAGGTTCTTGATCACTTTCCATTGTTCTGGTAACAGATTAAATTGAGCAGGGTACATTGTGGTCAACATTTGCCTCTTTGTTCCATGTAGAAATCCCTAGAATTCGTGGCAGCCCCTCACCACGAAGTATAGGACCACCCATGCTCCATACATCTACAGATAGGCCATCTTACCCCTTTGTCCTGAAACAGCTCAGATGTGAAGTAGGGCAAGTGCCTCAGAACGATTCCAGCTTCTCCCCCGCGCTCACTCACTGGCTCAGGCTGAAGTCGCTTATGTTCTCTTGTCTGTCCACTAAGATGTTCTTGTTTAATATCTCTATGGGCGATGTCCTTTCCACAGTAATATCTGAGAGCACCAGGCTTCTGTTTCATCAGTGTCTTTGCCTCTTCTTTATTAATGAACCCCTATTCCAACACCCTGCTATTGAGCTCTCCACCTAAATAATATTCTAAAACAGGAACTTATGGTATCCTTCCTGTCAATTATGTGAAATAGACCTTACAATATTGGGATGATCCTGCTTCCTTAAGACTTCGGGACCCTGCCTTTCTCTATCCTCCTCTCCCACACACTGCAGAGCTGAGGTCAGGCTACCCTTTTCTTGTTTCATCCTTGCTCATCAGTAAGGTCTGGCTCTGTGAGGAAGACACTTGGAGACCCAGTTCAACAGAGGTTATCTGCTATATGAAACCCTTCTCAGACCCACCCCAACACTCACTGCATCAAGCCCTCACCTCAAACCCCCCACTGTGTTCACAGACCTTTCACGATGGTGTACCCTGTGGGCTGCATGAAGGCAAAGGGCCAATAGAAAAGGCCACAGTGAATCTGAAGGGAAATCAGGCTGAAGAAAACCTCAGAACAAGGCACCTGTAGGTTCAAGATCACAAAGGCACATCATCCTTCCATATGCCTCTCTCTAGAATCCATCCAGACCCTGTAAGGGGTCTCAGAGAACTACTGATTCCCCGACCTCACTGAAGCCATGCAAGAATTGAATTGCAAATTTACTTGCGGTTGCTGCGGTCATCAAGAAGAAAGAAACTGTCAGAGAATAGCAATAATGTGATACCACGTTGATACTGGATAGACGACAGGAGCATGTGGATGGCCGACATGAGATGAAGATGCCATTAGGTCCTGGAAGGCTGCAGAAGACATAGACCGGATGGAGGCACAAGAGCCACACGTGGGTCAGGGAGGAGAAGAGCATCTAGGATCTCTATTCATGGGTCGAGCTACCTAAGTCAACCCTGCATACCCTGTGTCTCTATACATTACAAGGGCCTGTTTCCAGGCTGTATGGCACATCTGTTCAGGGGAACAGCTGGCCCTCCACTAGCAACAGGTCTTCCCCTCCCCGACCCCAACACACACATTTTTTTTTCTACTCAAAGAAGCTGTGTAGCGCTTCCTAAGGACAGTTTGTCCTCATGGAGATGACTGGTTCTGTCATTATAGTTTCAAAGACTGAGTAATTAATGTCCAAGACTGAGTAATTAATGTCCATCAAGATTAGAAAAGAATTTATCTCAGTAGAACCTTGGGTTTCTCTACAAGTGGTTCTGATGGGACCATTTCCGACCACAGAGAGCAAAAAGATACATCTCAATGGTATTGATCCCAGGGAAAATTCAGTCAAACGAAGGGACAGGGTGCTGTCACTGAGCTAACCTCAGCACCCAATCCCAGTTTCTTTTTTTTTACATTTTTTATTATTATTTCCGCTCATACAAACCTAATAGGCAGACCAGTTCCCTCCCCCCTCCTCCTCCCTGAGCCCCCTGCTTCCCCTCCCTCCCTCCCCATCTCCCAGTGCCTCCCCCCCAATTCCCAGAGAGTCCTTTATTGTGTATGCCTAACTCTCCTCTTGGTCCTCCTTTCCGATGACATACAAGGACCCAGTGGCATTTCCCTGAACTCTTTCTCGTGTTCCTCTTAAGCATAGGAGCACTACTGTGGCTGTCAATCCCTTGCCTCCAAGGATCTTGGTGCCTTTAGCCGATGTTAGACTTTGTGAAGTCAATAGTGTGATGGCGCAGGGCATGCAAAGTCCTATTATGATTGCTTCAGCCCTAACTAGTGTGGAGATTCTTCAAATCATTGCTCCCCCCATCCTTTTGCTCTTACAATCTTACCGCCCCCTCTTCCGCAAATGTCCCTGAGCTTCCGGATGGGGGGAGATTAGGCTGGCTTAGTTCTACGTGGATGATATAGAGTCTCTGAAGTTCTGTACTGTGGTTTGTTGATGTTCTTGTGCAGTTTTGCTGCTCCTGCAATGCCCTTCACTCCATCATGATGGGCACTGTATGTCACCCCCTGGTCAGAGACAAAAAAACTGTTAAACTGGAGTCTTGTTATAATAGCACATTCAAGGGTAGATGTAATAAAAGCAGGAAACCTCGGTGAGGGAGGGGTCAGTCACTCATTTGTGAAATGATCATTTTTCATCTGCCAGATTATATGTACTCCCCTTCTGGTGAGATCATACCCCCTCAGTTGTACATGATCAGGAACGAACGTCTGTGAACTTAAGCAGGTGTCACATTACTTACTTGCATTCCTTGGAGGCCGATTTTCTCTGCTGTAACATGGTCCCCTCTCTCCTTGTGTCTGGTGTGGCCCTCCAACCCCATCCCTCCTGTTCACAATCCTTGCATTTACCGTATTACATAGGTTTACCCTTGAGTGTCTCAATGTGGGCTGGGTGAGTTTGGTACTAGAAGCCACCATTAGGGAGTACATACGGTGCTTTACTTTCTGTCAATCCCAGTTTCTTTGTGTTGGTTATGACCTGGGTGACTTACTATAGACAGAGACACCAGGGTTGGTAGTTAAGGAAAAGCATCAGAAGACAGTAGGGGAGGTTGATGTCTTTGGAGAAAATGCTCAGAAGTAGAGTTCCCAGGATTCTTGGGCTATCAGTCCCCTCTCTCAGATTTGGATCCTGGAAAAGAATGTCAAAAGACTACCTCGCTAAGGAGCCCCACCAGGATTCCTGACACCTGCATTGTCCATCATGCTAATCTACCTTGGGATAGGTGGGACTTTGGCCCACCACAAAGTATCTCTACCCCAAGCAGACCATCTTCTTCCCTGCCTCAGAAACAGACAGGGATTGATAGTCAGCCAGACTTCTTATGAAAAAGTACAGGTCAGTGATTTTTTCCCCAGTATATAGGTAGAGGCATTTTTATTCCTGAGATCACTTTAGTAATCATTTAGGATTAATGTCTACTCTGTGGGGGATGCTTTTGGAGGAAACCAGCAGTGAGATAATTTTGTGCCTGGGACTAAGTGTGCAGAAGTGAATGGCAGCACACATACCTTCTTGTGGGCTGAAAAGGAGGCTCCAAGTCAGGTGTTGAGCTGCTTGGATTTCAGGCCTTGCTCTCCTGCTGCTATCTTCATGCTTGGCCCCGTCCCTGGTGTCAAGGATGTGGGATGTCACCTTCTCTTCTGTTACTTGAGAGCAAAGAGGTAATGGATAAGCAATTAGTGGCACTGACAACCCAGGATGTAACTCTGACCTAGCCTTCTGGGTTAACTGTGCCCCAAGCTTGTAGCCCCGCAGTGATTCTTTGCTTGCTCCCTTGTCCCCAAACTTTCTGCAGCCTCAGGTCACAGCCTCAGCTGTCTACTTTGTTGTTCTGTTTTCTTTTGATGCAGACTGTATGTAGGTGAGTGCACATGTGTACTTGGTGTGTCAGAAGATTGTCACCATACAGTAAGGTGAGCTGTCTTGTCATGGTCATCCCCAGCTATGCAGTGCATTTGATGACAACCTAGATACATGGAACAGTGTTTCAAAATGATAAAATATGAATCCAAGTGATAAAAAACAAAATACTGTACATTATAGAGAGATACACCTCAGAAGAAAGGTGCTTATCTTGCATGTACATGACCGTAGATTAATGTCTTATTGTGAAATGAACAAACAACAACAAAAACAGTAAAAGGGTAGTGATGACTCCTGCAGGATAGACTCCTGACAACTGTAATGGCCAATATCTGGGATAAATAAGACTGTACATGGCAAATCCCTGTCTGACTTCCAGGTACTGACACAGAGAAGCACACACTGCAATTAAGAGGACAAATGCTGACACAGATGTGTATGCTGTGTGTGTGTTTAAGATTCAGTTATAGAAGCTTAAAACCTTGATGATATGTCAACAGGACCTCTCTGCCCAACCTGTCCAACTGTAATGTCTTTATGCAGAGACCATTAAGAATTGGGACTTGCCTTAATACTAACAATTAGGATTCCAAGACATCTTTTGTCAGCCTTTGATGTTTCTCCCATCAAAATCACATCTAAAGGACAGATTATGCAGTACTGATAACCAGTTGACTTTTTCCAGCATTATTCCTCAGTCCAATAAGTCCCCATGCAAGAAACACAGCATACATCCTGGATTAGAAAACACGGATTGCCCTCCCACTAAGAACCTGGACAGCAAGGGACCATCACAGACTACCTCCTGGATGTGATTCTTCCCGGTATCTAAACTTGAATAGGTTATCTGGCTCAAGATAAACAACGGGTCACATGAAATCCTGTCCCTACACTCTGTGAACAACAGCACAAATGTCACCTAAGAGATGATTCTATTTCCCTCAAATGTTCAAGAAAAACAAGACCCAAGACAGTTGTGTGTGTAATTTCTACTTAGCTTCATTAGGTCCTTAATCAAGAAGGTGACCACTCCTTTTTGTCTGCAGGTCCTTCGGAAAACTCTGCTACAGACCCACAACCCCTGCCCCTTCTGCCTTCTCCTACCCGTTTGGCTTCCATGGACAATCTACACATCTATTAAGTTTGTATGAGTGGAAATAATATCAAAAATGTTAAAAAAAAGAAAATCTAAATACAGATTTAGTAACATCATCTAAGTGCCAAATATCAGGACCCTGGAACATAATCATCCTATCTAAGAATTAGTACCTTGTGGCTCCAGAATGAATGTCAGTCAACATCTACACATCCAAAAAGTAGTGAAAACAAAGATTATAATTTACTACAAGAAGCAAGCAAACTAGAAAAAAATCAATAAAAAATAATCAAGAAACTCCAGATGCTTGCATGGTTTCATAAAGATATAAAGAACAAAAGAAGCCAAGAAAATGTGGCTAATGAAAGAATCATCAATGCCGTGGCATCACTATCTACACAGGGTAACTCATTGGTGGCAATCTGGAAAGTAATAGTGAAGAGAATGAAATCGAAAGACCGAAAATAAATGTGATCAAAGAGGTCCGAGGCAATATGCATAAATGTTTAAATAATTATGAAGAATAGCACAACTAATGTAGGAAAAAGAAGCAAGGCATACTTAAAAGAAGGAATATGCAGTTAGAAAGACAGTTGAAGATTTGAAAGCAAACTTAGAAACTCTGGAAAAGAAACAAACTGAATTGAACACAAACAAGCACATTGGGGGAAAAATGAAATTAAACAGGAAGTCAACATTCCAATGATACAGTTAAGAATTCAATGAGAAGTCTCAAAATTGGAACTAACCAAACAGAATACAGAATGTCAGACGTTGAAGGTAAGATGGGAATTTGATAATTCACTGAAAGGAACTGATGAGATGAATAACATGCAAAAACGGAACATACAGGACCTTTGGGTCACTATCCAAAGAACTAATTTAGGGATCATGGGTATTCCAGAAGCAGACACTCAAGATAAAGACACACCATTTGTATGCAATGAGATCATAGAGGAAAACTGCCTTAATCTAAAGAAGAGATGCCCATCCAGAATCAAGAGGCATACAGAACACCAAATAGAATGGATAGAAAAGAAGTAACCCACCACACATGATAATCTGCACATTAAGTGAAAAACTAAAAGGAAAGATCTTAAGGACTGCAAAAGAGGAAAACCAAATCATATATACGGTTAAGCCTATTAAAACAACTACAGATTTTTTATTGCAAACCGTAAAAGCAAGAAAAACCTGGAAAATTATACTAAAAGTTATAGATGAAACAAATGCCAACCTAGACTATTATATCCATCAAAAATTATCAGTCATAATAGAGGGTGAAAAACATTCCATCCCAAAAATAGGCTGAAGAGCTATATGATTCCCAAGTCAGCTCTCCTGAAAATACTGGAGGATACACTCAAGACTGAAAAGAAGGATAAATATCCCCAACAAGCAATAGGGAATAAATAAGACCAAAACAATGCTCAGCAAAAGTCTATAAAAACAAATAGGAAAAATCCAAAAAATAAACACCTTTTAATAATAGTGCTAAATGTCAATATGCTCAATTCCCCTATCACCTTAGAAAGACTGCTGGACCCTCCTTACCAGGGACAGTGAACTTTTGTCCTCTTCCATCAGTAGACACACACCCGTCAGGAAGTTGATGGTAATCCATGCTGAAACACCTGCAATAGAAGGACATAGGAAGCAATTTAATGACACAGGGTCGCTACCTATTTACAGATTTCAGGAGCAGAGTGGATGCTGCTTGACATTCTTGGCCTTCAGCTGTCCACAGAGGACTGCTATTCATACAAGAACCCAGGGGCGGGGCTGGAGAGGTGGCTCAGGGGTTAAGCCTCTGCCTTGCAGGTGAAAGGTCCTGAGTTCGGATCCTAGACCCCACGTATAGATGCCAGGCCGAAGGGAGGGTCGCCCTGCGTTTCTGGTCCTGGTAGGGCGGAGCCTGTGAATCCCGGGGCAGAGTAAACAAGAAGGAGGTGGAGGCGGTCCACGGTGGTTCCCGAATTCCTCTGTGGTTCTACACACACACACATACATACACACGTGCACACATACACATGCACAACTGAATAAATAATAAAAAATATTAAAAAAAAAAGAACCCAGGGGCCTCTGGCCAAACGAAAAACCTGGAGTATGTTACCAAGTGTTGCATCTCCTCCAGGACTTCCTTGCCAGCTTTCTCTTTTGATGGAGGCAGGAAAAGAATCCAATGTTCCCTCAACTCCCAGACAAACTCACTTTTAAGGTCATATTTAAATTCACTGGCCTGTAAGGAACCTAAAGCAACTGTTTCAGAAGGAGCAACATGACACAGCATTCCCAAAAAAGCACAGGTCCGGACATGAGGCTGACCCTTAAAGTAAGCTTCATGTTTTCAGAGTCAACACCCTATCACACCTCTTTCCAGATGACCTCTTTGGGCTGTGACTTCTTCCCCAGATGCCACGGTGGTATGGAAATCAGTAAATTCCAGGATTCTCTGAAGACCTGAGTCCTACGAATAACCCCACTGGGGAGTCATGCCGCTTGCTGGATGTCAATGAGGTGTAATTGACAAAGTCTGTCCAAGGGAACTTTCTACCCAAAATTCCCACTCCACGAATCCGCCTAAATATGTCCTTACATTTAAGGGCCATGTTAGGTGACAGACTGAGCCACTCTACTGGGTATACAGAAGAAAATACAATTGTTTATTCATATAAACCAACTCCCGAAGGATCCATAAGAAAGTAGGTCAACAAAAGTAGTATCGGGGGCTTTGGTTGAGCTAAGTAAAAATGCTTTGTTTGAACCAGAACTTTCCTCGTTTAAAAAAAATCAAGAGATGCTGGGGAGATTGCTCAGTGGGTAAAAGCCTGAGGATCTGAATTGAAATTCTCCAAACCCCTGTGAAAATGTGGACATAGGTGTGTATGCCCATGATATCAGCACTGTACAGTATGGAGAAATGGAATCAGGATTGCCGGGACTTGCTGGCCATCGGTCTAGTATCAGGTTCAATGAGAGACCCTGTCTCAGGGGAATAAGGTAGAAAGCAAAGGACATCCATGTCCCCTTTCGTCTCTGCATATAATTTTGCACACACACATGTGCATAGATCACACACATATAACATAAAAGAGTTAAGTTTGGCTTAAGGGTATGGCCTGGTGGTAAGAGTGCTTGCCTAGCACATCTGGGTCCATGGGTTTGATGCCCAACTCTACAAAAATATAAATAAAAATGAATTTTAAAAAACTTGATTGTAAATAACATTTAAAAATTAAGATAGTTGATTCTTGCCAATTCACAAGATAAATGATCTTGAAAAATCAAAATTACTTCTGAGATCAAAACAAAATAAATTCTGGGATGGACAGGTTACAGGTGTCTGAATATTTTTTTAGTTCTTCTTTTGAAGATACTGAGAATTTGCTGTTAGTGGGCCTGGACTATGTCCCAACAAGTGTTCAGAAACAATGTGTGGTCAAGGATGCACAACCAAAACTTTCCACACAGACTGTTCTCTCTGAAGACTATGGTTCATGTTTTCATGAACCCAGGGCCTGGCCCATGCTCCATCACTGACTTTTACCCAGAACCCTACAGTTAGTTCCCAGGCCACTTTTGGCCTGCAATAAGTTAAAAACGAAGCATTAATTATAAAAGTATTGGCATGCAAATGATGCAAATTTACCAAAATCTAAGAATCATTTATGCTGCAGAGCCAACATAAATTAACTACATTAAAATTTAATACATTAATTTGCTGCAGATTTTGCTATCTAAGTTATCTTCAATGAAGATTCTTTTTCTTTCAAAGCAAAGTTCTGGCCTAACAGTAAGGAGGCCGGTTACTGAAACTTTATTGCTAATATAGTAGTTATATGCCAGGATGATGTTTGGGGGGTCGGAAAGGAGGGACACTTGCATATAGAAGTGGAACCCAGCAGGAGGGTAGAAGGCTGGCTGATTGCAAGTCAGAGACAACAAGGGCGACAATTGTTAGGGTGACAGACAACCGAAAGCAGAGTGAAGAGCAAGTTACCAAGGACTCCCCTGGAGAAGACTCCCACCCTCCTGTCTAATATTCCCAACCTTCTCTGGGAAGAAAAGATGGTGGGGGCTCAGTCTCCAGGCCACTTCTCTCTGTCAAGGCCCCTCTGAAGACATTTCCAGACTACCCAGTGGCTGCTCCTGGACACCTGAATCCAAGATTTCTTTCACTTCTCTGACTTGCCTGGGTTCCTGATTCCCTTAGGCCTGAATCTGGAGTTGCTTAAAATCTTCCAATAGGACTTGTCCCAACTCACAGTCTGAGCTACCAGACATGCTGTGCACATGGACAGGAGACAGGCCAGGAAGTGTTCCGTAGGGTCTCCACTGCCCATCAGCGACGATCATTGCTACAAGTGTTAAGCGTGCTCTAGGACTTCTGAGCAATTCAGGTACCATTTTCAGCCCCTCTGAAAGCAGTAGTCAGTTCCCGGGATTCCCAGCTGGACAATGAGAAGCAGGGGGGGCGGGGCCTGTCCCTGGCTTGCAGCTGAGGGGTGGGTCGCACACACTGGCAGAATGAATGAACACAGATGAGCCCCGGGGGCTCCTCTGGGTAGAGACTCCTGCTACTTGCCTACGGTATGTCTTCTGGCACGAGTCCCACGGTCAGTGGAGTCCAGATGTCCAGCGAGCACTGTAGCCTGAACAGACAGGCGGCAGGACTGCCAGTGACCATAGTGCCAGTGACACTGCGGCAGCCCTCAGGAGCTCCAGCGGGAGCACCGACCTGTGTCTTTGGGACCCGGAATCTCCCGCTCCGCCTCCCGCCTCCAAGGGCACTGCATCTGTGCATGGGGAAGCCCACCGTGACCAGTCATCTGGGTCGGACGTCCGCGCTGGCCCTGCTTACCCTGCAGAGCACCCTCGGTCACACTGCGGAGGTCCCCTGACCAGCGAATGGATGATCCGCTCATCTCCACGACTCTCCGGTTCAGGCTTGAGTCACCACAGTCTCTACTCACTGGAAGTGACCCAGCAGATCCCTAGGACCCGGAGCTGCCCACATCCACCACATCCACGTTGTGTCAACGGCTAGATCTAACGTTGAGATCAGTTGCACAGGCGCGTGCAGGGGCGCTGATCGAATCCGCCCAGTTACGCACGCGGGTACTCACTGGGACTTTTGTTCTGTGCTGGGGAGATTTTGGCAACTGTGAGGCAGCCATTGCCAGGTGAGTTCTGTCTGGCTGAGTTGCTTTCCTTGTACAGATGCAGAATTCGTGTCTGCTTGTAAACTTTTCCCAGAATCAGCTCACACCTGAGTTTCTTCTGTTTTGACTTTGAAAGGAATGCATGATCGATGTGCATTTAGGCACTGAGACAGAATGCTTATGTGATCAGGCACCTTTATTCTTCACCACATTTTCTTTTTTTAAAATTTTTTTTCCACTCATATAAACTTTATAGGTACTCCATTCCCCGCCCTCCCTCCACCGCTCCCTGGATCCCCTTGCTCCCTCCCCCCTTTTCCCCTTCCTTTCTCCCAGTGCCCCCCCTCCCGCCCCAGATTCCTGGAGCATCCTTTACTGTTTTCACCACATTTTCTGATGTGTTCTGTAGATGAAAAAAAAATCATAACTTTCACCTCAAAAGGATAAGAGAGGGCTGGAGTCAAAATAAGTCATCATGGCTGTATTAATCAGGGTTCTCTGGAATTGATATAAATCAATTATATAAATATATATATCTTTATTAAATTCACACTAAAAGTAGTGTCCTTCAAAGTAACCTGTAGCTGCTTCATTCTTGACCAAAATATCCAACCTGAAAATACCAGATGGAAAACAGTGGCAGCCTACACTTCCGGCTCTAGTAAGCAAAGACTGGGAAATCCCCAACCAAAGCAAAAAGGAAGTAGAAGCAATCCAGGATGATTCCCATCATCACATGGTATACACACACACACACACACACACACACACACACACACACACACACACACACAAGAAAGAAAAAAGAGAACAAGGAAGAAGAAAAGAAGGAATGAAGGAGGGAGGGAGGGAGGGAGGGAGGGAGGGAGGGAGGAAGGAAGGAAGGAAGGAAGGAAGGAAGGAAGGAAGGAAGGAAGGAAGGAAGGAAGGAGAAAATAAAGTTTTAAAAAATACATTGACAGAGTGAAGTATCCCAGACACGCAAAATTAAGCGGCATATGAACTCCCTAATAGTTGGATCCTAGTACCAAACCCACTTAGTGACATATTCAAAGATAAATCTCTGTAATACCTACAGTAATTGAAAAGATTATAAACAGGAGGAAGGGGAAGGAGCTCCCTGCCCCCAGAAATAAAGAGAGAGGGGATCATGTTACAGCAGAGAAAATAGGTCAGAGAAAAATAAGTAAGTAATGAGACATCTGGTTAAGCTCACTCACTTTCCTTCCTGGTCACTTGCAACTGAGGGGGTTCATCTCCCCAGTCAGGGAGGGCATAGAGTCTGGCAGATAGATGGTAACCATCCTGCAAATGGGAGACTTACCCCCCTCTCACCGTGGTCTCCTATGCTTATTCCATCTACCTTTGAATCTACTCTTATAGTAAGACTCCATTTTAACAGCCTTTTATCTCTGGCTAGGAAGTGACCTCCAATACCAATCAGGATGGAGCCAAGGGTGGTGCAGGAACAGCAAAACTGAAAACAACAACAAACCATAATTCAGAACATCAGAGACCCTACATTAATCACCTGGAACCAGACCAGCCAAATCTCTCCCCATCCTAAAGCTCAGGGAAATTTGCAAAAGAGGGGGTGGTGGTAAAATTGTAAGAGCCTAAAGATGGGGAGGAGCAATGATATGCAAGATACCCCACACAAGTTAGGGCCAAAGTAATCATAATCATACTTTGCATGACCTGCACAATGACTGACATATCACTGACCCCCCAAATGCTAGCATGGATCACAGACACTAGGATCCTTTGAGGCAAGGGATTAACAGCCACAATAATGTTCCTATACTAAAGGGGAACACAAAAACAAGGGCTCTGGGCAATGCTACTGAGTCCTGACACCTCATCAGAGAGGAGGACCCAGAGAAAAGTTTGACATGCACAGTAAAGGATGCTCCAGGGATTGGGAGGGGAGAGTGGGATACTGGGAGAAAAGGAGGGGGGAAGGAAGGGGAAAAGAGGGGAGGGAGCAAGGGGATCCAGGAAGGGGTGGAAGGAGGGAGGGGAATGGGGTACCTATCAAGTATGCATGAGTGGAAAAAATAAACAAAAAGAAAATGCAGGAAGTAGACACGATGGAGTTGTATTGTGCCACAAAGAACACAATTGTGCAGCAAAATGTATAAAACTGGAGTTCATATTAAATGATATATGCCAGTCTCTGGGAAAAAACACATTGGGTTACAACAGATCTCTGAGAGATCTTTGTTGAGCCTTTGATGTTCTTTGATTACATTCCCAGCATTTTGGTTGATGGGATCTAATGGTCTTCAAACTTAATATAATTCAAAAGATTTTACCTGAGTCACAAGATGTTAAGTCAGACACAGAAAAAGCAAGGAGATTCTATTTAGGGGGGAATTAAAGAATACCCAAGATAAATTGTAGTTAGGCTGTGAACCTGTAACTTTCCAATTTTCTCTACAGCTTTAGAAATTCTGATCAGCCGCCCCGCCGCTGCCGCCCCCAGTCTGTCAGATCCCAGGTCCCAGGTAAAGAATTCTGCCATCAATATCAGACCTTCTGCCTCTCCAGCCCACTGGGGACCCATGCACATGGTCCACGGAAGATACGCTGCTACTCAGAATTCAATAGAGTCCAAAGGAAACTCAAGCAAAACTCTAAGGGACAAAGGCCATGCATCTGGAGTCCTCTACAATCATCCTATCACGTGGGAGAGATTCTTCACATCCAGCCCAAAGATAAGTAAACCTCCTTTTTTTCCACCTTGCTGATACTTTCTAGTATCAATTACTGTAGATCAAAACTTCTACATACAGCCTCGCCAAAAAAATATACAACTCCAGGGAGTACACCACTTACTCTCACATATCATCAAGATACTAAATCGTAAAAGTGCACTACCATACTAATATTCACCCCCTGTCTACTTAGCCTGACTTAACTGATGTACTAACAGCCTAATAGCATCATCTAGGATATAACAGTAGCAATACACAAACATACCCAATCCAAGGCAAGGACTAGTAATAACTGGCAAGTGTAATACTACCAACCAAATCAGTTGAGTCAAAAACACACAGAAACTGAAAGGTCCTACAAAACAAAACAACAATGCCCAAGTCAAAGTGCAGATCCACGAGAAACAAAACCCAAGAAGACCAATCTCCCACCAAAAGAATTAACCCCATAATGATGGATTCCGACCAGAACAAATCCACAGAAATTAGCCAAGAAAGCCATACCCAACATAACGACTTTCACAGTATGATCATTACCATGATTAATACTATGAAAGAGGAAATCCGAGAAGAGTTAAATAACCGCATCAACCACTTTGAACAGGAACACAACAGGCACTTGGAGGAGTTGAGAAAAACAGTTCAAGAAACAAAAGTAGGTATAGAGCAGTTGAAACAGTCTCAGGCAGAGTTTAAAATTGAACTAAAAGACAAGTTATCTTCAACCCAAAACTCAACAGAGAGTCTTATCAGCAGAACAAATGAAGCAGAAAATAGAATTTCAGATCTTGAAGACAAAGTGGGAGAATTAAGCAGCTCAATGGAAGAGATTGTTAAAGCCAAAAAGATACTTGAGAGGAACATTCAAGATATATGGGACACCCTGAAGAAGCCTAACATGCACATTCATGGAATACCAGAACAAGAATCCCAAAGTACCACACTTGAGGAAGTATTTCAAATCATCACAAATGAAAACTTCCCACAACTAAAGAATGAGAGGTCTATCCAAATACAGAAGGCATTTCGCACTCCAAACAGATTTGACCAAAATAGAAAATCGCCACAGCAAATAATAGTCAAAACACTCCACATTCAAGACAAAGAAAAGATGCTGAGAGCTTCAAGAGAAGAAAAGCAAGTCACTTTTAAAGGTAAACCTATTAGAATAACAAATGACTATTCAATGGAAACAGTAAAAGCAAGAAGAGCTTGGAGAGACGTACTTCAAGTATTAAATGAGCAAAAATGCCAACCCCTACTGATATATCCAGCAAAACTATCTGTCATGATTGAAGGAGAAAGAAATGTTTTCCAACACAAAGACAACTTGAAGGGATACATGTCTACCAAACCAGGCCTTCAGAAAATGCTAGAAATGATACTCAAGCTTGAAGATAACAACAAGCGTATCCAGGAGGACAGAAGGGAAGTATAATACCACCAAAACATAAATATCAAACAACACACTTACAAAACCCACTAAACATAAAAAAAGTCCAGAATTAAAAATAATCTCTCCATTATAACATTAAATGTCAATGGTATTAACTTACCGGTTAAGAGACACAGATTATAAACTTGGATTAAAAACCACAATCCAACAATCTGCTGCTTCAGGAAACTCATCTTACCACATAAGATAGGTACGTCCTAAGAATGAAAGGCTGGTCCAAAATCTTGCAAGCTAATGGAACCAGGAAACAGGCAGGGGTAGCAATTATGCTTTCAGACAAGGTGGACTTCAATCCAAAGAAAATCATAAGAGACACAGATGGATACTACATTTTAGTCACAGGTACAATTCACCAGGAAGACTTCACAATACTGAACATATATGTCCCCAATACGGGCCCCTTCACATTCATTAAGAAAACCCTACAGTGTCTAAAGCAAGAAATCAACCCCCAAACGATAATTCTTGGGGACTTCAACACCGCCCTCTCAACATGGGATAGATCTACAGGTCAAAAGCTTAACAGAGACACTTTGGAACTTAATCAAACCCTTAAAGAAATGGATCTTACAGATCTCTATCGAACTTTTCACCCACACACCAAAGAATACACATTTTTCTCAGCAGCACACGGAACTTCCTCCAAAATAGATCACATATTGGGCCACAAAATGAATCTACACATGTACAAAAAAGTTGAAATTCTAACCTGTGCCCTATCAGACCACCACGGCCTAAAGCTGGACATCCACAACACAACAAACAAGAGAAAATACACTAACTCCTGGAAACTTAACACTATGATGCTGAATGAGAACTGGATTCAGGAAGAAATTAAAAAGGAAATTCAAGATTTCCTGAAAGCGAATGATAATGAAAATACAACTTATGAAAATCTCTGGGACACAATGAGAGCTGTCCTAAGAGGCAAATTCATAGCTCTTAATGCCTACATCAAAATAATGGAAACATCAGAAATAAACAACAATGCAGCTTAAAGCTTTAGAGAAACTAGAGCAATCTGATCCCAAAAGTAGTAGAAGAGAGGAGATTAGCAAAATAAGGGGAGAAATATCTGAAATCGAGATTAAGAAAACGATAGAAAAAATCAACCAGTCAAAAAGCTGGTTCTTTGAAAAAATCAATAAGATTGATACACCCCTAGCTAAATTAACCAAAAGCAAGAGAGAGAAAACCTGAATTAACAAAATTAGAAATAAACATGAAGTTATCACTACTGATACCCAAGAAATCCAGAAAATTATAACATCATATTTCAAGAACTTATACTCTGTGAAGTTTGACAACACAAAAGAGATGGATGAATTTCTAAGTAAACACAACTTACCTAAATTGTTTCTAATGACATCCATTTCCCAGCAAATTCCCTTAATTCATCACTTTTGATGCTTGAATAGTACTCCATTGTATAGATGTACAACATTTTCCTTTTCCACTCATCAACTTTTGGACATTTGGGTTGATTCCATGACTTTGCTATTGTAAACAGTGCTGCTGTGAATATGGTCGTGCTTGTGCTATCGAGATGAATTTTTGCTGTTTGGGGGGTTATTCCCAAAAGTGGAATCGCAGGGTCATGTGGCATTGTAATCTTTAATTTCTTTAAGAATCTCCAGATGTCTCGCCAGCGTGGCTGTAGGAGCCTGTATTCCCACCAGCAATGTAGGAGAGTTCCCCTCTCTCTACACGTCTCCAGCATTTGTTGTTGTTTGTATTGTGGATTTTTGCCATCCTGACCGGGGTGAGATGATATCTCAGGGAAGTTTTGATTTGCATTTCCCTGATGGCTAAGGAAGTGGAGCATTTTTTAAGATATTTGTTAGACATTTTAATTTCATCCCTAGTAAAGCTTCTTTTAAGTTCCAGGGCCCAATTTTTAATTGGGCCATTAGTTTCCTTGGTGTTTAGTTTTCTAAGTTCTTTGTGCACTCTGGATAATAGAGCTCTATCAGATATGTGATTAGTGAAGATTTTCTCCCATTCTGTGGGTTGCCTTTGAGCTCGTGTTACAACCTCTTTATCTGAACAGAAGCTCTTTAATTTCACCAGATCCCAACTGTTGAGAGTTGGCAGCAGTGACTGTGCCATTGGATGTCTGTTGAGGAACTGTTGGCCTAGCCCAATCAGCTCGAGGGAATTCCCTACCCTTTCCACTATGGTTTTTATAGTCTCTGGCCTTAAATCAAGGTCCTTGATCCATTTGGAATTAAGTCTTGTACAAGGTGACAAGTACGGGTACAGTTTTAATCTTCTATGTGTGGAGATCCATTTTTGCCAGCACCATTTGTTGAAGATGCTGTTTTTTTTCCGTTGGATTTTTTGAGCCCCTTTGTCAAAGACCAAATGCCTGTAATTTTGTGGGCTTGTATCTGGGTGTTCAACCCTTATTCATTGATCTGTGTGTCTATTTTGGACCCAGTACCAGGCTGTTTTTACAACTATGGATTTGTAGTATGGATTTGTGGTTTGGTATGGTGATACCTCCTAGCAGTGTTTTTGTTACTCAGGATTGTTTTTGCTATCCTGGGCCTTTTGTGCCTCCATATGAATTTTGAGATTGTTTGGTCAACTTCTTTAAAGAATTGCTTTGGCCTGGGCCACGCCCTGGGAACCCAGGACCCCGGGACCCCTTCTCCCTCCTTGGCCGCCTTTGTCCGCCCGACCACGCCTCCCTTTCCCATTTTCTAATGGAGAATAAGGACCGCATTGTGTAGAAGCAGATGGGACATAATAAGGAGTCAGGATCATGAAATTTCTTAACTCTGTCCATGTGAGTCCTCAACTGTCTCTTCTAATTTGTTTCTCTTTAATTGTTTAACTGATTTTTTAAAGAAAAATGATTCTATTTTTATTATTATTTATTCAATTGTGCATGTGTGCGTATGTATGTGCTCGAATGTGTGTGTGTGTGTGTGTCTGTGTGTGTGTGTAGAACCACGGACGAATTCGGGACCCACCATGAACCACCTCCACCTCCTTCTTGTTTACTCTGTCCCAGGATTCACAGTCTCCGCCCTACCAGGACCAGAAACACAGGCCGTCCACTGCTTCCGCCTGGCGTCTATAGGTGGGATCTGGGATCCGAACTCAGGACCTTCTGCCTGCAAGGCCGAGGCTTAACCCCTGAGCCACCTCTCCAGCCCCAATTTAAATTTTTTTTTATTATTATTATTATTTATTCAACTGTGTGCATATGCGTGTGTATCTGCGTGCACGTATCTGTGTGTGTGTGTGTGTGTGTGTGTGTGTGTGTGTGTGTGTCTGTGTGTGTGTAGAACCACGGACGAATTCGTGAACCACCATGGACGCCTCCACCTCCTTCTGCCCCGGGATTCACAGGCTCCGCCCTACCAGGACCAGAAACGCAGGCCGCCCCCGCTCCGCCTGGCGTCTATACGTGGGATCTGGGATCCGAACTCAGGACCTTCATGCCTACAAGGCCAAGGCTTAACCCCTGAGCCACCTCTCCAGCCCTCCAGCCCCAATTTAAAGAAATATGAGAAATGAACACATACAATATGTAGTATTTAAAAATATGAGCACTGTTACTGTTGAACTCTCTGCTTCTAGGATTGCCTTGACACCTAAGGTTGCTGGTAACCCATAGATTTGGAGCCACAAAATCACAGCTTATTTTTGAACTCTTAAATACCTGTTTATCAAGATTTCAGTCTATATATAATTCAAGGCCCTGTGACCTGTTTAGGTCTGGCGTGCAGATGCTGGGAGAGTTAAAATACCCTTCAGATTTGTCTGGTAAATGGCAGAGGATTTTGTAAGTTGCGGCTGGCCAGCAGTCATTGTCAAAACAGGTTGCATCACTGTGCTTGTGCTTTTTCCCTTGGAGACGGCAGGCAATTTCAGGGTACACTGTCCTCAGGAGGCCAGCATTGCTCCAGGCTCTGCTTGAGATATTTGGGCAAACAAGTGTGTTGCTCAGACTGTATCTAGCAAGTAAAGTTTCCCGTTTTGGCAGTTAGTCTGCTCGTTTACTGATGAATCACCATCAAATAGCTTAAGGGAACAAGGTGGTTATTTTCTCTTATGATTGTCCGGTTACAGTTCTCGGTCCAGCTTGACAGGAGAGCTCACACCAATACCAAGGCCGAGGGAACTGCCACACAATCTCTATGTAACAGCTGAGAGAGGGATGATCCTTACTTGCCAGACCAGCATGTCTGGCCAAGTATACACAAGGATGCCAACTTTCTCAATCAGCTCTCTATAGTTTATTTCAGGGCTTAGTCCCACCCACCGTGGGCTGGGCCTTCCCTGTCAGCTAGACAATCTCCTGCAGGTTTGCTGTGGGCTTGAACATTAATCCTCTATAAATGCCCAGAGCTCAAACCCTCAACTGTCAAGTTGACAGCTGTGCCTAACTATGACATGCTGCGCTCTAATCCAACCATTCTGGTGGATAAGGTCCCAGCATGGCAGAACATTGTTCTATGGAAACAATTTCTGGGAAAAGGACATGGCATTAAAATACGGGAATTGTCAGGCCTTGATATATCTCTGCCCAGTTGGGGACCTAAAGCCTGCTCCCTGGGAAATATCACAGTAACACCCATGGGCAGGTGCTAGTATTTCCTCCCTAGATAATTTAAGTTTTGTCTCTGGCAGGAGGAATTCTTCTGGGAATTGGGTGTGCCTTTTAGAGAAAAAGCTTGCTTTTAACTTTAAATCAAATTGTAAATAGAGATTTCATGTCTAGTCACTTACAATAAATAGACTTGTTAGCCAGAATGTGTGCACTGATTTTAAGGAAATTAGAGAATAACTTCTAGAGTCTTAAAACATAGGTGGGTAAAATTACCACCTATGAACTAACTCAGAAATTCCAGAAGTATATGACTATGCTATTTGTTCAGTCGAACCTTAAAAGGAACTGTGATACCCTGCTCTTACCCTGGCTGAAGGCCAAGGAAGAGACCATCATGCCAGAAAGTCTAGACGCCAAGACCATTCCCTGGAGATGGTATTTGCAATCCAAACTGGGAGAATCCGTGTCAGTAGCGAAGGGGGCTGTGTCTTTCCCTTCCCGAAACAGCACTCATATGGGAAATCACAGAGACGGAGCATCTGAGTGCACCCCCACCAATGATTGCCTCCACCCCCAAAGAGACACCCTTGGCGAAATGGGGTCGGACAGCATGGACCCCAGGTTTGGAGAATGCATTGTTCATGGATGGCTCATCAATTACTGATGGCAATATACGTCTGGAATTCCTCAAAGGGAGATATAAGCAACCTTACTATTAAAGGAGCTCAGTCTTCCTCTGTGTATTTTAAAAATGCAGTCTCTGTTAAGACAATGTGGGCTCAGCCCCAGGGCTATCCTGTGAAGCATTATAGATTAGATAGAATTGAAAAAACTGGGAAAATAGAATCTGTTTTTCCCTCAAACAATGGGTTAGCTACTTAGAAAAAAAGTTGTTTATTCTTACTGAGCATAGGAGACTGGGAGGGTCTGTGTTTGTTTTCCTCTGTTTGCAGGTGCAGGGACACATTCTTTGCCCTAAAATTTTCTAGTATACAGCTGTCACTAAGTTTCAATAAAGTGGGTTCAGAATTCACTCGGCCAAAATGGAGTTGCGTGTGTTCTGTACTCCACCTGGTCCTTGGGAGCCCTGGTCTCAAGGCCGAGACTCTGGTCTGGGGCATCGGCACACATTTTCCTGGCAGCGTCAGCATATGCTGGGAGTATGTGGTGTTTTTTCAATGTGTGGTGTTTCATCTTCAGTGAAGATGAGCAAGAATATAGGTGTGGATTTTAAATGAAAATGATCCAGGTGCACAGTCAAGGAAGCCAATGTAGAAAAACTGTGGAGGAGTTGAAGTTGAACCAGTGGTGAGGAGATCCAGTCAAATATTAACTTAACACTGAAAAAAGTAAAGCTCCCAGAGCAAGAGTGCAACAGCCATGGTTGCCTCATTTGTGTGACAAGCTCTCTCAAGTACTCAGTACCTACTCACTAATACTACTAGTTGAGAGATTCTCTCGGACAGTGGTGCAAAACGAATTTTGTTGAAGCTTGACTTTGGAACTTACTCGTAGAAGTTGGATGATGAGCTTATCACCTAAATGAGACTGTCAGACATGTTTCTGACATTAACTTATGTCATAGTTAAGCACCGGTGTCAACTTGACTGAGGGTTTGAGCTCTGGGCACAGTTGTAGAGAGTTGATGGTTGAGTTAAGCCCAGAGCAAACCTGAAGGAGATTGTCTAGCTGCTGAGGAAGACCTAGCCCATGGTGGGTGGGATTAGGCCCTGGATAAATCACAGAGAGCTGGTTGAGAGAGTTGGCATCCTTCTGTTCACTTGGCCAGACATGCTGGTCTGGCAAGTAAGGATTGTCCATCTCTCAGCCATTATGCAGTGATAGTGTGGCCAGTTCCCTCGGCCCTGGTGTTGGTGTGTGCTCTCCCGTCAAGCTGGACTATGAACTGTAACCAGACTGTTGTAAGAAAGTAAACTCCTTGTTCCCTTAAGCTGTGTTCTGGTCATTTATCAGCAACCATGCAGGCGGACTGCAACAACTTATATAGGATTAATCCTTATTCTGGGTATTTTTCCCTACCCAGAACATGATCTCTTTGTCCTCACAGATATAAGCACACTACCTCACCATCCTGAGACCACATCTCACAGAGCATACCTCACAGAGCATGTTGTGGCCCATGTTTAGATGACTCTGAACAGTACATGACATAAGTACCCCAAATTTCTTTTGAAAAGGGAGACATGGATCAGGTGTAAGTACAGCAGCAAGCTACCCAAAGACAAAGCTCTCTGAAAGAAAATCAGGACTCATGTGTATAACCTGCTACTAAATCAAGAAGCATATTAAGGACATCAAGATTGGACAACTCCAGAGAAAGTCAAGTTATGGGAATGACTGTTTGCATAGTGAGATCTTTATTCTTTGAGTTTGTGTCACGTAACATATCATTTTGAATTAAATTTTCACAAGGCCTTAAGTTAAAGCCATTGACAATGTGTCCCCAGAATAAGTGTCAGTATAGTGTTTCTGGCCCTCACAGGGAGTAGAGTAGAGATAGGAGATACAGGTATCAGTGAAGCTTTTCTTCTCTTTTGCTCCTCAGGATGCCCACGTTTGTAAACGTCTTCCGACATTCACAATGTCATCTCTCTTGGAAATCTGGAAGGAGAGATTGTTGGTAAGATTTAAGGTGTTCAGGCCCCAATACCCTATAAATGAACACAAACACTTCATGGTCTGAGTTAGGGACCATTACCCATAGACACCCCCAAATATGGCAGCAACACTAGCAGCTACAATAGCAAAAGAACAGCAAGAACAGCAACAGCAGCAGCATGGACAATGGGGCAGCAGCAGCAACAGCTACTACAATAGCAGTAGCAGCAGCATTATATCTACTAGTTCTAAATGGACCGGTCCAGTCCTCTTCAAAATGAGACAGTAGACTCCATTAGACTGGATCTTGTGCCCTAACACTCTTCTAAAGATTCACGATAACTCAATATTTGGGAAAGTGTCAAGAGACCATGACTTTTAGAGCTGTTCTCAAATGGAGTATATCCATGATTTCCTGTCAAAATTTGCATGGATTCTGCCATTCTTGCAAGTAAATGCTTCTTTCCAGAATAATACACACTTAAGCTCTCAGCATGCTTCCACTCAGAGAATAGTAGGCTTGCCCCCACATGTTATTTGATGCTTACAATAACACATCTTCCCATGACTGGATCTGTAAACAGATCAGGGTGGACAGTGCTTTGAAGTAGAGAAAAGATATGAGCATGCTAAGTTGGTGAGTCATGATAGCAAATCCCAGAGCAGAGAAGTGAATCATGAAATCCCTCATTTTAAAAGGTCAAAATCAAAAATAGTGGTATACAAGTGAATTGAGGAGTCCAGACATTAGAAGATGATGACCTTTAGCCAGCACACTGTTGAAGCCTACATAGAGGTGATGGGTTCGTCAGTCTCTGTGTACTCTACCTTCTTACTGGGCCACAGATGGACTGACTATCTCCCTCAGTTCTTTGCCACTGACCAGAAGTTCATTCAGCAATAAACAGAGAACACACACTCAATCCAGTGAGTCAGACCAAAAATGGTTTTCTGCTTCCTTTGCCTCTCTTCCCTCTCATGGGTCCCTTAGATATTCAGAGCCTGGAAAACAAACCAGGGTCACATAGACCCATTAGTTTTGTTTTCAGAGCTTTATTTTTAGAGAGAAAGTGGGATTTTCTTGGCTTATGCTTCCAGAGGAGAGATAGTCTATTATGATGGTAAAGGTATGGTTGGCTGGTAGAATCTGCAGTAGATTAAGTAATATTCATCCTAGAATTGAAAGAGAAAAACTGAAGACTACTATGAGAAGCAGGGTTGGACCAACCAACCCAAAGGCCCACCTGATGTGACATGCCTCCCAACAGAAAGGCCACACCTCCTAAAGTTGCCACAGCCTTTCCAACTATCAACTCTGCATTCCAAAATATGAGCCTGTGGGACAAAAGTTACACTCAAAAGTTATGTTCTCCACCCTTGGCCTCCATAGGATCATGGCCACCTTGTGATGCAAACCATACTCAGTCCACCTTTAACAGTCCCGTAGATTACATCAGAAGCTCCAACATAGTTCAAAAGTCCAATGTACAAAGCCTCCTTAAAATTAAAAGAAAAGTTACATAGTTTCAACATACGATGGCACAGGATAAATATTTCCATTCCAAAAGGGAGAAAGGGAGGCATGTCGAGGAAAGATCAGTCTGTAAGTGCACTGAAAACCAGCAGGATGAACTCCAAATCATGCATCTCTAAATCCAGCAGAAGTTGTTCCCTTAGAAATAATCTCAGTTCCAAAGGACTTTGGTTCCACCTGTGTATCACAGCTGCCTGCAGAATATATCACTGTCTTGGGCTGACTCCTCCTGTGATATGCATCTCTCCTTAATAGATGTCACATGTTAGCTCCAGAATCCCTAGTATCTTCATGTTGCCATGGGCAAACGAGGATTAAATTCCACGGCACAAAAATGCTTTTCCTGGGCCATGTAGGATTTCCAATCCTGACATACACTGCCTGCATTTAGCTGCACTGTGAAACCTTGGAGGAGAGATCCATGACCTCCTCGCTCTTGCATCTTTTTTATTATTTTATTATTCTGGTTTTACAAATATATTGAATACTTGCCTCTGCCTCCCTCCACCTTCTCTCCATCTCATTCCTCCACCAATCCATTCTCTCTGTTTCTATGAATCCCAGGGTTACCTCTAGCTTGTCTACTCTTTGTCCAAAGAGAAGCAACATGACAAGCCAGAGAGACGAGTTTTCAGAATTTTCAATTAGGTATCTAGTATGTTGTGACTCTGTCGGGTTATAGTCGTGCAGTTCTGAAGAGTGTTTAACTCAAATGGAGTCATTGTGAAACTACAGCTTCCAAAGATCTGTCTGCAGGGGAAGTGGCAAGAAGATAAAAAGTTGAGAAATGGCCTGTATCCTTATGTTTATCTTCAGCCTCAATATTAATGAGCAAATCAGGCATGGCAAGCATTTTCCTGAGCCACAACTTTAGTCTTTTAGGTATGTGCTGAATGGCTTTGAACTCAACATGTTATGAAACAGGGCCGCCTCCTTTCACGTAGCACATGGAGTAATGGCCAAGTGAACATGCTCTTAAAAATCCCTTAAGATTGAGGGAAGTATTGCCTGGAAATGGTGAGTCTTCCATCCCTGCATGGTGAACTTCACACTCTCATGATATTGATAATCTGCATTGTGCACTTACCAATATGGGGTCCACTATACATGCTCACAGTACCTTCCAAACTATCAAAAGAGCTGGAGAGAGCAGGACTCATCAGTTTTGAACTGTTCACACTTCAGCAGAATCTGTAGTCAAAGGAGAAAGCTGTAACCTCATCACAGCGACCAGGGGGAGAGAAAGACTTTCAGTGTATATACAAGGGGAATAGAACAGCATGATAAGCTCAAGGTGTACATCTTTTAAAAGCTGCCTCTGTTGGGCATTCCTTGGAACAAGGCATCCATGGAACATTACCCTTCCTCACCACGTCCTTTCCCAAAGCCCATAGCAACAGACTTTTCCCAGGTTGTGCTAGGGCACTGTTTATTCTGGTCAACAAATTTTCTGGAGCATCTGTGAAGAAAAAGAGGCATGGGTAACCTTCTGCCCTGTAGCAATTACAGTGCAGCAAAAGGGGTTGTTTTCAAACATCAGACACATACTATGAATCAGCTCCAAAGGACAATTCTCTAACACTCAATTATTCTATGGGGAGGAGAAGGAAGAACAGGAGAAACTCTACTCTGCAAATGAATCATTAGACGAGAAACCATTACATCCACTGCAAAACACTGTCATTCAAGCCATGTGGATGCAGATTATAGATCTGATTCCACACTCAGTGGATACCTTGTTTTGGTCTCCTGAGTGATGGCCAGGATGGAATTTCCAACATCATTGGCTAACAGTGAGGCGTTCAGACCTGCAGCATCAAGAAGAGTTTTCGTACATATTGTGAGATTGCGCTAAATAGCTGTCAAAGAAGAATATTACAGAACTATAGAGAAACATGTGCATATCATCTCTAGGACACAAAGCTTCAGTCTCAGCAGGAAACAAAAGGTACTTTTTGCCCAGACTGCAATAATTAAACAGGCTTTTCAAGTTTCCTGAACATACACCAGTTTTTCCTAAACATGGACTTTTTCAGTGAAGGTGGATGCTGTATCACTTGCCTGGTCATGATATTTGGAAGTCCAAAGTAGTACCCTCAGCTGTCGAGGCTGTTCTGCCAGAGACCTGACAGCATGGAATTACATTTCCAGAATGGAAAAGCATCCAACTCAGTAGCCCAGATAGTGCAATGTTCTCTTCCAGTTTCATAAAACTGTCCTATAGGGCAGATAACAGATTTGCTTTTACTTCACGCCAACCTGGACCAATGAGACTGTCACAGACTGAGACTATAGGGAAACATGCAATAGGTTCATCTGGAACAATTTCTGTCTTTCATTCTGTGGATGTATACCCACATCCCTGCTTCAAAAAGCTCATCATATTTGCATATAGGCACACCAAGGCCACACACATTCCTTATTTCTTATAACCACATAACAAAAGATCTGCAACAACCACTTTAGGATAGATTTTGTCTTAGTTGATGCTACATCCATGTCTGAATTGTCTAGCTCTACTGTTTGTATGACTGGGTGAGACAGAACATCAGGAAGGGGGATATTAAGTAACTCAACAGTAGCTTGGGTATGTTGAGAGATGATCAACATCAAAAAAAAACCTTGAAGTATTAAGGATTAATCAAAATGACAGCATCTGTGAAAGGCATAGGCAACTCAATGGGTTCAATCCTGAGACACACAAAGCCACACACACAAATACAGATGCACATACACACAGAGAGAGAGAGAGAGACAGAGAGAGAGAGACATGCTCATGTATACTGTCCCACCCCACTCCTATATGCATGAGACATGGATTTAGATATGAACCCAAGTGCACACACAAAGTTATGCACAAGCATTGCTTTTTATAAGTCTTGCTTTTGGAGTTTGAAGAGCAGAAGACAATTAAATGCTCTCAAGAAGCCTAACAATTCTATGTTCACTGCATTTTAGCCTTAAAAGATAACCAAACACCTTCAGGGGGCTCTTGCCAATTATTTCTCTTTGTGACCCATGTAATAATCCATGGAGTTGGAGGAATACTGTGGTCTGCTCAGTTGTGTAGATTTGGTTCATCTCTAAAGCATTGACCTGTCTGTATTCATCATGTCTTTCAACTGTGCTGTTTACCAGGTCTGTCTCCATGAAGAAGATCCATGCAGATCTAGTGCTTCAGAGGTAATCAGTTCTATGAAACCCTTTACAGCCCCAAACTACCACAAACTGCATCAAGTCTTCACCTCAAAATTTCCACTACACTCACAGAACTTTCACGATGCGTAACTGAGGACTACAAGAAGCCAGAGGGCCAATAGAAAAAGACAAAATTAAGATGAAGAGAAAACAGAGTGAAGAAGATTTCAGGGCAGGGCATCCATGTGTTAAAGATCATGAAAGGCACATCAACCCTCCCAATGCCTCTGTCTGGAATCCACGTTTCTCAAGGCCATACATAGGAGTCTCAGAGAACATGTACTCATTGGGACCCTTCAATAAATGGATTTCAAATTTACTTGGACGGTAATATAATTAGAGATGCCAGACTGCAGTCATCAGTAGGGAGAAATTGTCAAAATAGGACAATAGTGCGATGCCTCAGTGGTGTGGGATAGACAACAGGACTCCTCATGTGAGATGAAGACACCATGTGGTCCTGGAAGGAGGCAGGCATCTGGAGACAGACTCAGATGAAGTGTAACTGTGGGAGAAAAAGGGAGTCTGGAGTCTCTGCTCATGGATCGGGCTACCTAAGTCACCCCCTGGCCTACCCTGACTCTCTGCATACTAAAGGAGAATGTTTGTAGGTTGCTTGGTATGTATGTGCTGGCTATTCACCAGCACCAGGCTCCTTCTCCTGTCCAGCTGGTACCACCCTGCCCTATTCCAGGCACTGCTCCTCTACTTGAGCTACTATTAGGACCTGATAGTTTAAAGACTCTGCCTTACCCCAACTCACTCATTTTTTTCTCACTCAAAAGTGGTGTATAGAGGTTGCTCAGGGCAGCCTGTCCTCATGGAAAAGCTACTCAACAATACCATTTTCAGAGACTGATTTATGTGCTGTCTTCCATCAACATGGAAAAAGAACTTATCCCAGGTGAACCTTGGGTTTCCACACCACTCAGTTTGAGGAATTGTTCAGGGTCTTAGAGAGAGGGAAGATACCCCTCACAAGCTATACTGTCCTCAGGGGAAGGTCACTCAATCAAAGGGACAAGGTACAACTATTCAGCTGACCATGGCAGCTGAAATCCCAGTTTCACTGTGCTGGCTATGACCTGGGCACCTTACCATGGGGAGACATCAGGGTCGATAGTTAAGCAGTAACCTCAGAAGGCAGGAGGGAATGGTGGTATGTTTGGATAAAACTCCCAGTATTGGTGCAGATTATGTCCCAGGACTCTTGCTTGGGCTCTTAGTCCTTTCTTTAGATCTGAGCCCTCTAAAAGAAAATCAGAAATCCATTTTGCTTGAGAGCCCCAGTGGAGAACTTTACCCTTTCATGATTCCAATTTGATAATCTGCACTGGGCACTTATCAAGATGGGAACATTTTACATTTCCTTCATGATGCCTTGAAACTATCAGAGGAGCCAGGCAGCTCATCAATTCTATACTGAAGACATTTCTGCAGACATTGTAGTCACAGCTTACTAAGTGGAAGAAAACATTGGGAATATGGCAATATGATAACTCCTAAGTGTGCATTTTATTGAAAGGTGCCTCTGTTGGGCATACCTTGGAACACAGCATCTTTGGAACATACTCCTTTCTCACCATGTCTTTTCAGGAAGCCACAACAGAAAACACTTCTCCGTTAGGATGTGTTACTCTAGTTACAGTTTCTGGAGCACCTGGGAAAAAAGACAGGCATGTGTAACTTTCTGCCCTGTAGTAATTCTAGGAGAGCAAAAAAGGTTATTTTCAAGGAACAAACACATATTATGAATCAACCCCAAAGGACTTTTTCTCTATCTCTATTTTGGATAGGGAGACAGGATGGGAGACGTTCTAATCTGCACATGAATCACTAAATTAGAAATCATCACATCCTCTGCAAGATACTGTCATTTTATCCATCAGGATGAAGGTCTTACATCTGATTCTAGTCTCAGTAGATATCTTGTGTTGGTCTCCTGAGTGAAGGCCAAGATGGAATTTCCAACATGTCTGCCAGATGTCATGGCACGGAGACCTCCAGGGTCAAAGAGAACTTTGGTATATGTTGTGCGATTCCACCAAGGAGCTGTTAAAAAAGAACATTGCAGAAATATGGAGAAGTAGGCACAATGACACATAATCCCCAAGAGCCAAAGCTGCAGTCTCTGCAAGCAACAATAGATGCTTTTGCCTGGATTGCAGGAATTGAACAGGCTTTCCAAATCTACTAGACACATGTCAGTTTTCCATAAATATGGTGTTTCTCAATGACAATGGGTGGTGCTTCACTCACTTGGCCATGATATTTGGAAGCACAAAGTAGAACCACAGCATTGTTGAGGCTGTTTTGCCAGAGACTGGCAGCATGGAATTAAATTTCCAGAGTGGAAAAGAATCAACTTTGTAACCCAAACACTTCAATATTCTTTTCCAGTTTCACAACACTGTAATATGGGGCAAACAACTGATTTGCCTTTACTACATGCAACCCTGGACCCACAAGACAGTCACAGACTGAAGCAGCAGAGAGACATGCAGTAAGAACAATGGTACATCACTCTGTCTTACATTCTGTTGATATGTACACATCTCTCACCATCACAAATCTTATCATAGTTGCAAACAAGTACACCAATGCCATGCACATTGCTTGTTTATAATAACCATAGGACAAAAGATCTGCAACAACCAACTTTAGGACAGATTTTGTCTTAGTTGATGGTGCTTTCATTTTTTCATTGCCTGGCTCCATTCTTTGTGTGTTAGGGAGAGGTATAACATAAGGGAAGGGGTAGTAGTTAAGGAGCTCAACTGTAACTTCTGAATATTGAAAGATGAACACCATAAAGGATACTCTGAAGTACTAGGGATAGATCACAGGAATAGCATTATTGACAGGCATAGGCAACTCATTTGGTTCCATCCTGACACATACACACACACACACACACACACACACACACACACACACACACACACATTCTCACACCACTCTTACATAAGAGGTGTACTTAGATACCAACCCAGGAACACACACAAACGTTACCAATTACATGTCTTCTCTTTGGAATCAGAAGTGCAGAAGAAAGACAAACATTCCTAAGGAGACAAACACAGTTTATAATCTCTGCAAGTCAGCCAGAAGAATTATATAACATGCCTTTGGCCCTTTTCCAACTATTTCTATATGTGCCATAGTTTCTAATCCATAGACTGGGAGAAACACCATTCTCTGATCAGCTGGGTAGATTCAGTCCATCTCACAAACATTGACATTCATCATCTTTCAATCTACATTCATCATGTCTTTCAATTTTCTGATTAATAGGTCTGACTCCATGAAGAAAATCCATGTAGTCCCACCTCACCAGAGTTCATCTACTGTATGAAACCCTACTCAGCCCTAACCTACCACCAACTGCATCAAGCCTTCACCTCAAATCCTCCACTGTACTCACAAACCTTTCCTAATGATGCATCTAACGATGTGCATGAAGACATAGAGCCAACAGAAAAGACACAGTAAACTATAAGGAAATCAGTCTGAAGAAAAACTCAGAGCAGGGGACCCACAGGTTTAAGAGTACCAAACATACCATCCTGGTCCACTCCTCTCTCTAGAATCCATGTTTCTCCAGACCATGCACAGGAGTCTCGGAGAACTTTTGATTCCATGTCCTCATGCAAAAATTGGATTGTAACTTTACTTGGTCATAACGTGATCAGACGTGTTGAGACCACAACCATCAGTAGGGAAAAAAGTAGTGAAAGCAAGACAATAATATAATTTCTCAGTGCTAGAGAGATAATAGTATGAGTGACATGAAATGAAGACATCATTTGGTCCAGGAAGGAGCAGGCTACATGAGACATACACTCAAATGGAGTACAGGTCAAGGAGAAAAGGGATCTAGAGTGTCTGCTCATGGCAGACATGAGTGGTCCCCTACTCTACTTTGAATCTATACACAGTACAGGAACATGTTTGCAGGCTGAATGGTACATCTGTGCTGGAGAACAGCTGGTCTTGTACCATAAATAGGCTCTCTCTCCTCTCTAGCTGCCTCTACCCTGCCCTTTTCCTGGGAATGTTTCTTTAATGGAAGAATTATAAGGACTAGCTAAATCAAGGATTCTGTCTCAACCCAACATATCTTTTCTAACTCAAAAGGAGCTGTGCAGAGTTTTATCAAAGCAGTATGTCCTCGGGGAGAAGCTGTTCTATCTTAACAACTTCACAAAATGATTCAGGATCTGTCTCTCTTTCATCAACATGAGAAAATTAACTTATCCCATTTGAACCTCAGGTTTCCAAACAAGTGGGTGTATGCAGCTGTGATATTTAATCCTGGGTGTCAAATAAGTCAGATCAGCTGAGACCACCTGAAGAGATTATCTGGATCAATACTTTTACAATACAAGACCAGCCTTAGAACTCATGGGAACCTCCTAGCAGTGGACCATATAAAAGGTACCATAGAACAAGAGACAATGAAGAAGAGTGACTCTTCAGGAATCCTACAGCCTTCAATTGTGACCTGCTAGCCTACATGATGTCTGCTGTGACTCAGCCTGCCTGTGGCCACCAGGCACATCACTTCTCCCACGGAAGTCTCTTTCTCCCCTGTGAAACTATAAATTGAATAAATCTCCCTTTCTCCATTAAGTAGTTTGATTTTGGATGCTTTCTCACAGCAATAGTTGAAAGGTTACTTTCAGTAATTTGTCCCAGGAGTGGGGTATTGCTGTGAGATTAAGAGCATGTGGTATTATAACATGAATCTGTGAGGCTAAGAGAAGTTGGAACCAAGAAGCATGGCCAATCCCGCGATGTGGCTACTGTGCCTGTGGAACTGTTTGTTTGGAGAAATATGGAGAACTTTGGGACTTTGTGCTGGGAAAGTCTTGCATCTTGGCAATGGGGCCAAATGGGCCTTTCTTGTGAGATTGCCAAAGAGAGCAATGCTATGAGAGACTCAGGTTTTGATGGTCCAGAGAGGAACAGAGACTGTGTTTGCATTGAACGAGTAACAAATGGAGTCATGTGTTGGCAGAGAGTTAGTGAATTTTTGCCCTTGTCCTGAAAGCTTTCCTGAGGTTAAACTGGAGTGCTTAGTGGAAGAAATTTCAAAGTAATGTAGTCTTGACAATGTGATATGGCTACTTTTTAGTTGTCTTCAGAGTTATGAAAAGAGCAAAGAATCAGGCAGAAAGAAGAAACTGTATTGCTGATGAAAATGCAACGGAAAATATAGTCAAACCAAGAAGCAGAAGACAAAATGTTGACTGTTAAAGAGATTAGCTCCAGTAGTAAACCAAAGTCTGCTCTCAATTTGGATGATAGAAGGGCAAGATTCTCAGAGGAGACTCCTGCCCATAAGAATGCAAATCCTTTAGGAAGGAATGAACTGAAGGGTGAAGTTCCAAAGCAAAGTTCCGTTTCTCCCCTAAAGCAACTGCCCAGTAGAAAAAGAATTTTTGTAATATATGTCAGCACAGAGAAACTAAATCAGGTGTGATTCAAGGGGGCCAATCTCTAACCCTAGACTACATCGGACCTGGCATCATTGTCCATGTGGTTCTGGTTTTAGAGCCACAAAGATGCAAGAGGGAGGAAGTCATGGAACTCTCCTCCAAAGTTTCAGAGAAATGGGAAAATCCAGGCAGCATGTGGCAGAAAGCCTGCAGTTTACAGACCCAAGAAGGGCAGTTTGTGCTGTGGAGTTAAAGCCTGGTTTGCCATTGAGAAATAAAGATGTTAGCGATATCAGAGACAACATGGGATATCTGCCAAGGACAGCTGTATACCCTGGAAGCAGTCAGCAAAGAGGGATGTGTTCCTTGGGCAGTTGCGTTGGAGTGGAGGAACCGAAGCCCTTTGGAACTGAGATGTTTTTCAATGAGAGGCTTACCTGTTGGACTAGGAACCACAGGATTTGTAGTTGATCCTGATGGTTTTCCATGTCATTACAGCCTGATCTTTTCCTGGATATGACCCCATTCCTTCCTTTTAGAATGGGAATGTTTATTCTGTGCCATTGCATGTTGGAAGTATATAATTTGTCTTCTGATTTTATATGAGGCTTTGGCTTATAGCCTTTTGGGCCTGTATTGGTACGAGTAATGTAGTCTGTACTGAGACTTTTAAAGTTGGACTGAGTATGGCTTGCACTAAGAAGATATTTATGCTATGTAATATTATGTTAATCTGTATTTATGTGATACAATATTGAAATCTACACTATGATGTTGTGCTATGGGACACTATTTCTCAAGAGACATTGTCACTTATACTGGGAAAAATAATGAATATGCTATTGTACTTGGATAGCTACAATATATTAGGCAGAATTATGAATCATACTGTTTTATGTGGAGATTAAGAATAGCCTAAGGAAATGTGATCTGGTGTCAAGTTGACAAGGGGTGGACTTGTGATTATTAATGCTGCGTGTCAACTTGACATGCCTGGTCTTAACTAAGATCAGCTGTGGCTACCTGAAGAGATTATCTGTATCAATACATTTACAAGGCAAGACCAGCCCTTGAACTCATGGGAACCTCCTACAAGTGGACCATATAAAAAGTTCTGTACAACAAGAGACAATGAAAAGAGAGACTCCAGGAATCAGCCTTCAATTGTCACCAATTAGCCTATCTGATGTCTACTGTGACTTGGTCCGTCTACAGTCACCAGCTATGTCACCTCCTCCATGAAAGAGAGTTTCTCCCCTCTGGAACTGTAAGGTGAATAAATCTCCCTTTCACTCTTAAGTGGTTTGACTTTGAATGCTCTCTCAGACCAATAGTAAGAGTAATCATTACAGCAGCCTTGGGAAGAAAGATGATACACCTCACAATTGGTGTTTGCCTCAGGGGAAATTCACTCAAACAAAAGGACAGAGTAAAACTATTTAACTGATATTGGCATCTGAGACGTAGTTTCACTATGCTGCTGGTGACTTACCATGGAGAGGCACCAGGGTTGGTGGATATGAGGAGACATCATTAGAGAGTAAGGGAGGTTGATGTCCTTGGAGAAACTGCCCAAGAGCAGAGCTCCCAATATTTGCTCATGTAATGTCCCACAAGTCCTGGACTCGCAGTTTCCTCTTCCGATTTGAGCCCTGGAAAATGAAGCCAAAAGTCCATTCTGCCAATGAGCCCCACCAGGATCCCTGATGTCACAGTTAAGCACAGGTGTCAACTTGATGGCTGAGGGTTTGAGCTCTGGGCACATCTGTAGAGAATTAGTGGTTGAGTTAGGCCCAGAGCAAACCTGCAGGAGATTGTCTAGCTGCTGGGAAAGGCCCAGCCCATAGTGGGTAGGACTAGGCTCTGAAATAAATCACGGAAAGCTGGTTGAGAGAGTTGGCAACCTTCTGTTCACTTGGTCAGACATGCTGGTCTGGCAAGTAAGGATTGTCCATCTCTTAGCTATTATGTGGTGATAGTGTGGCCAGTTCCCTTGGCCCTGGTGTTGGTGCATGTTCTCCCATCAAGCTGGACTGAGAATTGTAATCAGGAATTATAAGAGAAAATAAACCCTTGTTCTCTTAAGCTGTTTTGATGGTCATTTATCAGCAACGATGCAGGCGAACTGCAACACCCAACATCTCCATTGTCTCTCATACTAACCTCCATTGGATAGGTAGGGATAAGGCTCATTGTCACATACCAATACCCCAAGTAGACCACCTTCTTCCCTGTCTTAGAAACAGGAAGGGACTGATAAGAAAGCAGACTCCTTCTGGAAAAATGCAAGTTTGTGACTTTTCCCCAGTATCGATAGAGATGGTTTTCCCAAAATAATTTTGAGAATCATTCAAGATCCATGACAACTCGGTGAATGATGCTTTTGAAGGAAATCAGCATTAAGATAATTTGGGAGTTGGGATTGAGTGTGGAGAAGTGAGTAACAATGCACATACTTACTTGTGTGTACAAGGAAGAATCCAGGCCAGTTGGGCCAAAGCCACTTGTATTTCAGGCCTGGCTCTCCTGTGGCTGTCCTCATGCAAGCCAGGCCGGGCCCCTCCCTAGTGTCAATCACTAGGGATGTGGGATTCTCCCCCAACACTTGAGAGCAAACAGATAAAGGATAAACTCTTAGTGACAATGACAACCCAGGGCAAAACTCTGACTGTCCTGCCATATAGGTAGATCTTACCCCAAGCCCTGTCGCCAGTCCTACTCTCCAGTCTTTCCCACTCTCTAGACCCAGTTTCTGCTGTCAAATTCTTGCCTTGGTTTTCTTTTACTACAGACTATATGCATGTGATTGCACATGTGTACTTGGTGTGCCCATCCCAAGAGAGGCAGAGAGGACAGCAGGGTCTTCCTCTAATGCTCTCAGATTCAGCGCTTTGACACACAGTGTCTTATTGAAATTGGACCTTGAGACACTTAGATTAAGCTGATCAAAAGCAAGCCCCCACAAATCCTTCTGACTCTGTCCTCCCACCCTCCCCTTTCTTAAGATTCTGGTACTCTAGTCACATCTGGGTTTTGACATTGGTGGAAAGAGTCCAAAATTCAGGCCTTCTGCTTACTTGGCAAGTACTCTTGGACACACAGCTTTGAATCCTGCCTATTTACTCCCTACTTTGATTCCAATCTTCTCTGGATCCAAATAAGAGATGTTATAGAATTTGTTTCATAAGCTGTTAGATAAGTAAAGAAGCACTTCCCAACAAGTATAATAGGTATTATTTATAACTAAAAAGGATATATTGAAAAGCACAGAGAAATAAACACAGAAGGGTACTTTGATCTCACCACCTACCCATATCTGCTGCTGTGTGTATACGCCTCTTCATTTGAAGGCGGGATTTTGGTCCTCAGAAGGCAACAACTGTTTTTCCGTGGCACACAGCAACAAAGATTCAGAAAAAAATTGGCAATACCCCTTTTCACACCTTTCCAGCCCCTGATTGATGATCGTCTAGGAGCTCTGCTGTTTTCCAGACTGGACGTCCCTAAGGACATTGAACTGAGGCTACTTTGCTGGCTGCTTGTGGAATCGCCAAGAACTTCAGCTCTGGGGCTGGGAGCAGAATCATCCCCTGTGAGGCTGTGGCCATGCTGATGATCAGTGGAGACACTGGGCTCATCCTGAGTCTCAGGCTCCTCCCCAGAAGAGTCCTCCAGCGATGAGCTGTCTCTTGAAGAGTCCATTGAGGAGGAATCTGTGGTGGTGCTCTGTGATGGACTCACCCGAGGAACTATCAGCTGTTTCTTCACGAAGGAGAGAGGCTTTTAGATGGCATTTCCTCTTCTTCAAGGAACACAGAGTAGGTGGCAGGCTGAGCCTTCTTCCACTGATCTCACACTGAGAAGGTTGGGTGGAGCAGGAAAAGGGAAGGCAGGAAGGGTAGGCAGGCTGGTTCCCTTCCTTAGGGTCACAGGGAAGGAAGGGTGAAGTGAAGGGATCAGGGATCCACCCAGCTGCCCAGGTTTCACTGTGGTGTTCCTGCCCTGGTACTTCAATATTAAATATAATGCCATTGTTGCATTAAAGCAATTATTGTTTAAAGCTTCCCTTATCTTGTGTGGGCTATATCCCATGCTCCCATGCGAAGAATGATGTGAGGATCTGGTATCCTATGAAGGTTATCTGCAGTATAATCAACGGGGACTTCATCATCTTCCCCTAGCCAACGAAGCCCATGACATGTTCTATAGTTGGCCTCTCTCCTGGGTCTACAGTCAAAAGGTTCTTTATAACCAACCAAAGGTTAGGGGACAGGTTAAATTGGATGGAAAACCTGGCAGCTAAAACCTGCTCCTTTAATTCTTCATAACCGTCACCCGGGAAGGGGAGGCAACCCGTCACCATAAAATATAACACCACCCCTGAACTCCAAACATCCACGGCAAGCCCATCATATTCTTTATCCTGGAAGAGTTCGGGGGCACAGTATGGTAAAGTTCCACAGAAATCTTTCAACTTCTCTCCCATGGCCACTCTTCGGCTTATGCCAAAGTCACTGAGTTTGATGTTTCCATGGGTATCACCAAAATATTTTCAGGCTTGATGTCCCTGTGGGCAATGCCCTTGCCATGGCAATACCTCACTGCGGCTGCTAACTGTTTAAATATTTTCTTTGCTTCAGTTTCATCTAAGAATCCTGTTCCAACTATCCTGGAGTAGAGTTCTCCACCTGGACAAAACTCGGTAACCATGTTGATGGTATCCTTTGTATAGATGATCTGCCACAGCCTCACAATGTTGGGGTGATTTAGGGTTTTGAGTATTTCTACTTCTGGTATCAACAAGCTGTTCTCCTGCTCCTTCACAATAGTTTTTACTGCCACTCGTGTCTGTTACTAAGTGACGGGCCAGGTTAACTTTTCCAAAACTCCCTTGTCCAAGGGTTGTCACGATGTAATAGTAGTCAGTGACTGATTCCTCCTCTAAACAGCTGTCCTTGTCGTCTCTCTCCATGTTCCACACCCTTACTATGGGGCTGGAAATATTCAGCAACAAACCACCTACCAAAGGAAGAGGAGAAGTCATGGAAAGCAAGGGGTGAGATTAGCATATAATTAGCAAAATGAATCAGTAAAAAAATAGGTGTTGCTGACACTGAGATAAAAGAGCACACCATTAGGATGTTTAACCAGAATATCCACAAGGTCACTAGGGAACAGCTTGAAAACATGTTCCAGTGAATTGGAAAGTCTGATAGAGATGGATGAGTTTCTACAAATATGTCCTCCCAATACTTAATCAGAAAGACAAACCATCCAAAATGATCCATAAGAACAAAAAGAAGTCTGATCAGTAGGACACAAGGAGAAAAAAGTCTTCATATTAAAATGTCTTTAAAAAGCAGAACAAATCCCACAAACTGTAATACAATAAAGAGACAAATTCACCAATGAAATCTATTTATCTTTAGAGATGAACAAACCCACATCTCCAAAAATAATCCTGCACATTCCAGAGGAGACGAGCCCAACTCCTTGTATAAAAGCCAATATCATCAGACTCCAGACAATCCAAAATCTCAATAATAAGACTATGCCACATGATTGAACAGGATTCAAGGACATGAAGTGCATGCATGCACATGCCATGATGCCATTCCTCATGTAGCCCAGTTAACACAGATGAGAAACTGAAGCTAACAAAAGACTTAACCAAAGGAAAGCAAATTGAATTCTTACAAAAAATCTGCTGGAGCCTTAATGACAATGAAAGGGCATAGAAAAATAAATAAATCAACCCAAAACCTAATTATCAATGAAAATGAAATTTTAAAAGAACTTAAATCAAACCTACAAAATACAGAACAAGTTGGGGAACATGTGCATTATGTTTAATTTGAGGAGATCACCCCAGATTCCAAATTCAGACAATAACCAACTTTCAAGTGCCACAGATGACCACCATTCAGCGCTGCAGCAAAGGACAAAGCTATTGCCAACCAGTACAGTATATGACCAGCTATCTGTAACTCCTGGTAGTGGCTCCTTGTGAGGTCTAAGAAAGAAGTAGACCAAACACAGCTGGCAGCAACACGCAGTGGCACTACTTTTAATCTATGGTGTGTATTTGTCAATTTTCTCCTCCCTGGGACCAAAAGTTCAAGAAGAAGTTACTTAAAAATTTTCATATAAATTAGTTTCATATAAAAAGTTTCATATTTCATATACAAAAAGTCTACCAGGGGCCAGAGGATTAAAACTTGACCCTTGTCACCATGCACAAAAATTTATTCAAAATAGTTCAATGGCCTTAATATTAGGCCAGAGACTATAAAAACTATAGTAGAAAGAGTAGGGAACTCCCTCTAACTGATTGGGCTAGGCCAGCAGTTCCTAAACAGAAATCCAATAGCACAGACACTAGAACCAACACTCAAGAAATGGGATCTTATGAAATTAAACACCTTCTGCTCAGATAAAGAGATTGTAAACCAGGGGAAAAGGCAATCCTGCATTCCCACCAGCAACCTGTGAGTTCCCTTCTCTTCACATCCTCTCCAACATTTGGTGTATTATGGAATTTTGCCATCTTGACCTAGGTGAAATAATATCTCGGGGAAGATTTGATTTGCAATTCCCTGATGGCTAGGGATGTACATACTCCCTAATAGGTGGATCCTAGTTCCAAAATCACTTTATGACATATTCAAAGATAAAGCTCTGTAATACCCACTGTAATCACAAAGATTATAAACAGGAGGGAAGGGGACATTGGGCCCCTCATAAAAAGGAAATAGGGGATCATGCTTCAGCAGAGAAATAGGTCACCATCAAGTATTGCATGTAAATAGAGAATCTGGTGAAGGTCACTCTCACTTTCCTTCCTGGTCACTTGTGACTGGACAGGTTTGTTCTCACTGATCAGGGAGGGTATAGGGACTGGCAGATAGATGGTAACCATCCAGCAAATGGGACAATGACCTCCACACACACACTGCTGTGTCCTAATCCTATTCTTCCATCTACCTTTGAGTCTCCTCTTATATTAAGATCTTCATTAAAACCGTCTTTTCTCTTTGGTTAGGAGGTAACCTTGGATACCAATCAGGAATTCAATCAAAAACTTAAATATTTTCATATAAATAAGTTTCATATAAAAAAGTTTCATATTTCATATACAAAAAGTCTGCCAGGGACCAGTGGATTAAAACTTGACCCTCACTTGTCACCATGCAAAGAAAGCAAAACTACAAACAACAACAAACCATAATTCAGAACACCAAAGATCCTACATTAATCACCTGGAACCAGACCAGCCAAATCTCTCCTCATCTTGCAGAACAGGGGGTGGCAAGATTGTAACAGCCTAAAGATGGGGAGGAACAGTGATGTGCAAGATACTCCACACAAGTTAGTGCTGCAGCAGCCAGAATTGGACTTTGCCTGACCTGCACAATGGCTGACATGTCAATGACTCCCCAAAGTCTAACATGGATCACAAGGGAGAAGGCTCCAGGCATTAGTATCCTTTGAGGCATGGATTAAACAGTCATAATAGAGTTCCCACTTTAATGAGGAGCCCAAGAAGGGGGAAAGGGTGGAGAGTGCAAGGGGGGACAACTTTGGAGGAGAGGAGAGAGAGAAAGGATGGAGGTGCCTATTGAACTTAGATGACTGGGAAGAAATAAAATGTGGGAGAAAAAATAATTTTATTAAATTTACATTTTTATGTTAAAAATTTGTATAAAAATTTCATATAGAAAGTACTATGCAACCTACATGGAGAAAGAAAACACTCAAAAGTCACATCAAAGTGTGAAAGCTACAAGCTGCAATACCCTCCTTGTCAAGAGACAACCATCAGTGAAACACTGGCAACAGTGTCAAGTAGAAAACCAACAGCTTTGTGCTTAGATTCAAGGTCTGTTTTTCAACAGCAATCCCACTAAGAGAGCTGGAAACCAGACCAAGAACCTATGGAAGAGCAAGGCACAGACTCTAGTAGAGAGGGTGCTGCAAGGTATTCAGTA